>JAQFVV010007272.1:106082-116747 GCA_028023455.1 Epiperipatus broadwayi | reverse complement strand
TTATGAAAAACAAAAACAAGTTACTCACGTAACCTGCTATCACTTGTTATTTATGTTCAAAAGATGGCGCTTTACCAAAACCACCGAACAAGTGTTAAATTTGTTTACATAAACGAAAAAAGAGTCAGAATTAACTACCTCTTTCATTTGCTCACCCCCAGATCAGCTGATTTCAAGCTGGTTTGCTCTCCTCAGTGAGGGATAGAGTATAGAAACTAGATCTAAACACTGACTCTCAAGTGTTTATGCAAAACGTTTCTATCAGATTGCAAGCGTGAATTTTTCAGACCGGTAAAGTCTTCAAACTCAGCCTAGCAAGCCAGATATTTATATGGGTCTGATCTCAGTTCAGTATCACCATATAATCAAAGTCTCTGCAATATATATCATTGCAAGAAAACTTTAAAGGTACATTTATGAAAAACAAAAACAAGTTACTCACGTAACCTGCTATCACTTGTTATTTATGTTCAAAAGATGGCGCTTTACCAAAACCACCGAACAAGTGTTAAATTTGTTTACATAAACGAAAAAAAGTCAGAATTAACTACCTCTTTCATTTGCTCACCCCCAGATCAGCTGATTTCAAGCTGGTTTGCTCTCCTCAGTGAGGGATAGAGTATAGAAACTAGATCTAAACACTGACTCTCAAGTGTTTATGCAAAACGTTTCTATCAGATTGCAAGCGTGAATTTTTCAGACCGGTAAAGTCTTCAAACTCAGCCTAGCAAGCCAGATATTTATATGGGTCTGATCTCAGTTCAGTATCACCATATAATCAAAGTCTCTGCAATATATATCATTGCAAGAAAACTTTAAAGGTACATTTATGAAAAACAAAAACAAGTTACTCACGTAACCTGCTATCACTTGTTATTTATGTTCAAAAGATGGCGCTTTACCAAAACCACCGAACAAGTGTTAAATTTGTTTACATAAACGAAAAAAGAGTCAGAATTAACTACCTCTTTCATTTGCTCACCCCCAGATCAGCTGATTTCAAGCTGGTTTGCTCTCCTCAGTGAGGGATAGAGTATAGAAACTAGATCTAAACACTGACTCTCAAGTGTTTATGCAAAACATTTCTATCAGATTGCAAGCGTGAATTTTTCAGACCGGTAAAGTCTTCAAACTCAGTGACTTCCTCTTTCATTTGCTCACCCCCAGATCAGCTGATTTTAGGCTGGTTTGCTCTCCTCAGTGAGGGATAGAGTATAGAAACTAGATCTAAACACTGACTCTCAAGTGTTTATGCAAAACGTTTCTATCAGATTGCAAGCGTGAATTTTTCAGACCGGTAAAGTCTTCAAACTCAGCCTAGCAAGCCAGATATTTATATGGGTCTGATCTCAGTTCAGTATCACCATATAATCAAAGTCTCTGCAATATATATCATTGCAAGAAAACTTTAAAGGTACATTTATGAAAAACAAAAACAAGTTACTCACGTAACCTGCTATCACTTGTTATTTATGTTCAAAAGATGGCGCTTTACCAAAACCACCGAACAAGTGTTAAATTTGTTTACATAAACGAAAAAAGAGTCAGAATTAACTACCTCTTTCATTTGCTCACCCCCAGATCAGCTGATTTCAAGCTGGTTTGCTCTCCTCAGTGAGGGATAGAGTATAGAAACTAGATCTAAACACTGACTCTCAAGTGTTTATGCAAAACGTTTCTATCAGATTGCAAGCGTGAATTTTTCAGACCGGTAAAGTCTTCAAACTCAGCCTAGCAAGCCAGATATTTATATGGGTCTGATCTCAGTTCAGTATCACCATATAATCAAAGTCTCTGCAATATATATCATTGCAAGAAAACTTTAAAGGTACATTTATGAAAAACAAAAACAAGTTACTCACGTAACCTGCTATCACTTGTTATTTATGTTCAAAAGATGGCGCTTTACCAAAACCACCGAACAAGTGTTAAATTTGTTTACATAAACGAAAAAAGAGTCAGAATTAACTACCTCTTTCATTTGCTCACCCCCAGATCAGCTGATTTCAAGCTGGTTTGCTCTCCTCAGTGAGGGATAGAGTATAGAAACTAGATCTAAACACTGACTCTCAAGTGTTTATGCAAAACGTTTCTATCAGATTGCAAGCGTGAATTTTTCAGACCGGTAAAGTCTTCAAACTCAGCCTAGCAAGCCAGATATTTATATGGGTCTGATCTCAGTTCAGTATCACCATATAATCAAAGTCTCTGCAATATATATCATTGCAAGAAAACTTTAAAGGTACATTTATGAAAAACAAAAACAAGTTACTCACGTAACCTGCTATCACTTGTTATTTATGTTCAAAAGATGGCGCTTTACCAAAACCACCGAACAAGTGTTAAATTTGTTTACATAAACGAAAAAAGAGTCAGAATTAACTACCTCTTTCATTTGCTCACCCCCAGATCAGCTGATTTCAAGCTGGTTTGCTCTCCTCAGTGAGGGATAGAGTATAGAAACTAGATCTAAACACTGACTCTCAAGTGTTTATGCAAAACGTTTCTATCAGATTGCAAGCGTGAATTTTTCAGACCGGTAAAGTCTTCAAACTCAGCCTAGCAAGCCAGATATTTATATGGGTCTGATCTCAGTTCAGTATCACCATATAATCAAAGTCTCTGCAATATATATCATTGCAAGAAAACTTTAAAGGTACATTTATGAAAAACAAAAACAAGTTACTCACGTAACCTGCTATCACTTGTTATTTATGTTCAAAAGATGGCGCTTTACCAAAACCACCGAACAAGTGTTAAATTTGTTTACATAAACGAAAAAAGAGTCAGAATTAACTACCTCTTTCATTTGCTCACCCCCAGATCAGCTGATTTCAAGCTGGTTTGCTCTCCTCAGTGAGGGATAGAGTATAGAAACTAGATCTAAACACTGACTCTCAAGTGTTTATGCAAAACGTTTCTATCAGATTGCAAGCGTGAATTTTTCAGACCGGTAAAGTCTTCAAACTCAGCCTAGCAAGCCAGATATTTATATGGGTCTGATCTCAGTTCAGTATCACCATATAATCAAAGTCTCTGCAATATATATCATTTCAAGAAAACTGCCAGATGTTTATATGGGTCTGATCTCAGTTCAGTATCACCATATAATCAAAGTCTCTGCAATATATATCATTGCAAGAAAACTTTACAGGTACATTTATGAAAAACAAAAACAAGTTACTCACGTAACCTGCTATCACTTGTTATTTATGTTCAAAAGATGGCGCTTTACCAAAACCACCGAACAAGTGTTAAATTTGTTTACATAAACGAAAAAAGAGTCAGAATTAACTACCTCTTTCATTTGCTCACCCCCAGATCAGCTGATTTCAAGCTGGTTTGCTCTCCTCAGTGAGGGATAGAGTATAGAAACTAGATCTAAACACTGACTCTCAAGTGTTTATGCAAAACGTTTCTATCAGATTGCAAGCGTGAATTTTTCAGACCGGTAAAGTCTTCAAACTCAGCCTAGCAAGCCAGATATTTATATGGGTCTGATCTCAGTTCAGTATCACCATATAATCAAAGTCTCTGCAATATATATCATTGCAAGAAAACTTTAAAGGTACATTTATGAAAAACAAAAACAAGTTACTCACGTAACCTGCTATCACTTGTTATTTATGTTCAAAAGATGGCGCTTTACCAAAACCACCGAACAAGTGTTAAATTTGTTTACATAAACGAAAAAAGAGTCAGAATTAACTACCTCTTTCATTTGCTCACCCCCAGATCAGCTGATTTCAAGCTGGTTTGCTCTCCTCAGTGAGGGATAGAGTATAGAAACTAGATCTAAACACTGACTCTCAAGTGTTTATGCAAAACGTTTCTATCAGATTGCAAGCGTGAATTTTTCAGACCGGTAAAGTCTTCAAACTCAGCCTAGCAAGCCAGATATTTATATGGGTCTGATCTCAGTTCAGTATCACCATATAATCAAAGTCTCTGCAATATATATCATTGCAAGAAAACTTTAAAGGTACATTTATGAAAAACAAAAACAAGTTACTCACGTAACCTGCTATCACTTGTTATTTATGTTCAAAAGATGGCGCTTTACCAAAACCACCGAACAAGTGTTAAATTTGTTTACATAAACGAAAAAAGAGTCAGAATTAACTACCTCTTTCATTTGCTCACCCCCAGATCAGCTGATTTCAAGCTGGTTTGCTCTCCTCAGTGAGGGATAGAGTATAGAAACTAGATCTAAACACTGACTCTCAAGTGTTTATGCAAAACGTTTCTATCAGATTGCAAGCGTGAATTTTTCAGACCGGTAAAGTCTTCAAACTCAGCCTAGCAAGCCAGATATTTATATGGGTCTGATCTCAGTTCAGTATCACCATATAATCAAAGTCTCTGCAATATATATCATTGCAAGAAAACTTTAAAGGTACATTTATGAAAAACAAAAACAAGTTACTCACGTAACCTGCTATCACTTGTTATTTATGTTCAAAAGATGGCGCTTTACCAAAACCACCGAACAAGTGTTAAATTTGTTTACATAAACGAAAAAAGAGTCAGAATTAACTACCTCTTTCATTTGCTCACCCCCAGATCAGCTGATTTCAAGCTGGTTTGCTCTCCTCAGTGAGGGATAGAGTATAGAAACTAGATCTAAACACTGACTCTCAAGTGTTTATGCAAAACGTTTCTATCAGATTGCAAGCGTGAATTTTTCAGACCGGTAAAGTCTTCAAACTCAGCCTAGCAAGCCAGATATTTATATGGGTCTGATCTCAGTTCAGTATCACCATATAATCAAAGTCTCTGCAATATATATCATTGCAAGAAAACTTTAAAGGTACATTTATGAAAAACAAAAACAAGTTACTCACGTAACCTGCTATCACTTGTTATTTATGTTCAAAAGATGGCGCTTTACCAAAACCACCGAACAAGTGTTAAATTTGTTTACATAAACGAAAAAAGAGTCAGAATTAACTACCTCTTTCATTTGCTCACCCCCAGATCAGCTGATTTCAAGCTGGTTTGCTCTCCTCAGTGAGGGATAGAGTATAGAAACTAGATCTAAACACTGACTCTCAAGTGTTTATGCAAAACGTTTCTATCAGATTGCAAGCGTGAATTTTTCAGACCGGTAAAGTCTTCAAACTCAGCCTAGCAAGCCAGATATTTATATGGGTCTGATCTCAGTTCAGTATCACCATATAATCAAAGTCTCTGCAATATATATCATTGCAAGAAAACTTTAAAGGTACATTTATGAAAAACAAAAACAAGTTACTCACGTAACCTGCTATCACTTGTTATTTATGTTCAAAAGATGGCGCTTTACCAAAACCACCGAACAAGTGTTAAATTTGTTTACATAAACGAAAAAAGAGTCAGAATTAACTACCTCTTTCATTTGCTCACCCCCAGATCAGCTGATTTCAAGCTGGTTTGCTCTCCTCAGTGAGGGATAGAGTATAGAAACTAGATCTAAACACTGACTCTCAAGTGTTTATGCAAAACGTTTCTATCAGATTGCAAGCGTGAATTTTTCAGACCGGTAAAGTCTTCAAACTCAGCCTAGCAAGCCAGATATTTATATGGGTCTGATCTCAGTTCAGTATCACCATATAATCAAAGTCTCTGCAATATATATCATTGCAAGAAAACTTTAAAGGTACATTTATGAAAAACAAAAACAAGTTACTCACGTAACCTGCTATCACTTGTTATTTATGTTCAAAAGATGGCGCTTTACCAAAACCACCGAACAAGTGTTAAATTTGTTTACATAAACGAAAAAAGAGTCAGAATTAACTACCTCTTTCATTTGCTCACCCCCAGATCAGCTGATTTCAAGCTGGTTTGCTCTCCTCAGTGAGGGATAGAGTATAGAAACTAGATCTAAACACTGACTCTCAAGTGTTTATGCAAAACGTTTCTATCAGATTGCAAGCGTGAATTTTTCAGACCGGTAAAGTCTTCAAACTCAGCCTAGCAAGCCAGATATTTATATGGGTCTGATCTCAGTTCAGTATCACCATATAATCAAAGTCTCTGCAATATATATCATTTCAAGAAAACTGCCAGATGTTTATATGGGTCTGATCTCAGTTCAGTATCACCATATAATCAAAGTCTCTGCAATATATATCATTGCAAGAAAACTTTACAGGTACATTTATGAAAAACAAAAACAAGTTACTCACGTAACCTGCTATCACTTGTTATTTATGTTCAAAAGATGGCGCTTTACCAAAACCACCGAACAAGTGTTAAATTTGTTTACATAAACGAAAAAAGAGTCAGAATTAACTACCTCTTTCATTTGCTCACCCCCAGATCAGCTGATTTCAAGCTGGTTTGCTCTCCTCAGTGAGGGATAGAGTATAGAAACTAGATCTAAACACTGACTCTCAAGTGTTTATGCAAAACGTTTCTATCAGATTGCAAGCGTGAATTTTTCAGACCGGTAAAGTCTTCAAACTCAGCCTAGCAAGCCAGATATTTATATGGGTCTGATCTCAGTTCAGTATCACCATATAATCAAAGTCTCTGCAATATATATCATTGCAAGAAAACTTTAAAGGTACATTTATGAAAAACAAAAACAAGTTACTCACGTAACCTGCTATCACTTGTTATTTATGTTCAAAAGATGGCGCTTTACCAAAACCACCGAACAAGTGTTAAATTTGTTTACATAAACGAAAAAAGAGTCAGAATTAACTACCTCTTTCATTTGCTCACCCCCAGATCAGCTGATTTCAAGCTGGTTTGCTCTCCTCAGTGAGGGATAGAGTATAGAAACTAGATCTAAACACTGACTCTCAAGTGTTTATGCAAAACGTTTCTATCAGATTGCAAGCGTGAATTTTTCAGACCGGTAAAGTCTTCAAACTCAGCCTAGCAAGCCAGATATTTATATGGGTCTGATCTCAGTTCAGTATCACCATATAATCAAAGTCTCTGCAATATATATCATTGCAAGAAAACTTTAAAGGTACATTTATGAAAAACAAAAACAAGTTACTCACGTAACCTGCTATCACTTGTTATTTATGTTCAAAAGATGGCGCTTTACCAAAACCACCGAACAAGTGTTAAATTTGTTTACATAAACGAAAAAAGAGTCAGAATTAACTACCTCTTTCATTTGCTCACCCCCAGATCAGCTGATTTCAAGCTGGTTTGCTCTCCTCAGTGAGGGATAGAGTATAGAAACTAGATCTAAACACTGACTCTCAAGTGTTTATGCAAAACGTTTCTATCAGATTGCAAGCGTGAATTTTTCAGACCGGTAAAGTCTTCAAACTCAGCCTAGCAAGCCAGATATTTATATGGGTCTGATCTCAGTTCAGTATCACCATATAATCAAAGTCTCTGCAATATATATCATTGCAAGAAAACTTTAAAGGTACATTTATGAAAAACAAAAACAAGTTACTCACGTAACCTGCTATCACTTGTTATTTATGTTCAAAAGATGGCGCTTTACCAAAACCACCGAACAAGTGTTAAATTTGTTTACATAAACGAAAAAAGAGTCAGAATTAACTACCTCTTTCATTTGCTCACCCCCAGATCAGCTGATTTCAAGCTGGTTTGCTCTCCTCAGTGAGGGATAGAGTATAGAAACTAGATCTAAACACTGACTCTCAAGTGTTTATGCAAAACGTTTCTATCAGATTGCAAGCGTGAATTTTTCAGACCGGTAAAGTCTTCAAACTCAGCCTAGCAAGCCAGATATTTATATGGGTCTGATCTCAGTTCAGTATCACCATATAATCAAAGTCTCTGCAATATATATCATTGCAAGAAAACTTTAAAGGTACATTTATGA
This sequence comes from Epiperipatus broadwayi, assembly GCA_028023455.1. Taxonomy (NCBI): domain Eukaryota; kingdom Metazoa; phylum Onychophora; class Udeonychophora; order Euonychophora; family Peripatidae; genus Epiperipatus; species Epiperipatus broadwayi. The sequence goes on along the minus strand of JAQFVV010007272.1, from coordinate 108,943 downwards.
AAAACAAAAACAAGTTACTCACGTAACCTGCTATCACTTGTTATTTATGTTCAAAAGATGGCGCTTTACCAAAACCACCGAACAAGTGTTAAATTTGTTTACATAAACGAAAAAAGAGTCAGAATTAACTACCTCTTTCATTTGCTCACCCCCAGATCAGCTGATTTCAAGCTGGTTTGCTCTCCTCAGTGAGGGATAGAGTATAGAAACTAGATCTAAACACTGACTCTCAAGTGTTTATGCAAAACGTTTCTATCAGATTGCAAGCGTGAATTTTTCAGACCGGTAAAGTCTTCAAACTCAGCCTAGCAAGCCAGATATTTATATGGGTCTGATCTCAGTTCAGTATCACCATATAATCAAAGTCTCTGCAATATATATCATTGCAAGAAAACTTTAAAGGTACATTTATGAAAAACAAAAACAAGTTACTCACGTAACCTGCTATCACTTGTTATTTATGTTCAAAAGATGGCGCTTTACCAAAACCACCGAACAAGTGTTAAATTTGTTTACATAAACGAAAAAAGAGTCAGAATTAACTACCTCTTTCATTTGCTCACCCCCAGATCAGCTGATTTCAAGCTGGTTTGCTCTCCTCAGTGAGGGATAGAGTATAGAAACTAGATCTAAACACTGACTCTCAAGTGTTTATGCAAAACGTTTCTATCAGATTGCAAGCGTGAATTTTTCAGACCGGTAAAGTCTTCAAACTCAGCCTAGCAAGCCAGATATTTATATGGGTCTGATCTCAGTTCAGTATCACCATATAATCAAAGTCTCTGCAATATATATCATTGCAAGAAAACTTTAAAGGTACATTTATGAAAAACAAAAACAAGTTACTCACGTAACCTGCTATCACTTGTTATTTATGTTCAAAAGATGGCGCTTTACCAAAACCACCGAACAAGTGTTAAATTTGTTTACATAAACGAAAAAAGAGTCAGAATTAACTACCTCTTTCATTTGCTCACCCCCAGATCAGCTGATTTCAAGCTGGTTTGCTCTCCTCAGTGAGGGATAGAGTATAGAAACTAGATCTAAACACTGACTCTCAAGTGTTTATGCAAAACGTTTCTATCAGATTGCAAGCGTGAATTTTTCAGACCGGTAAAGTCTTCAAACTCAGCCTAGCAAGCCAGATATTTATATGGGTCTGATCTCAGTTCAGTATCACCATATAATCAAAGTCTCTGCAATATATATCATTGCAAGAAAACTTTAAAGGTACATTTATGAAAAACAAAAACAAGTTACTCACGTAACCTGCTATCACTTGTTATTTATGTTCAAAAGATGGCGCTTTACCAAAACCACCGAACAAGTGTTAAATTTGTTTACATAAACGAAAAAAGAGTCAGAATTAACTACCTCTTTCATTTGCTCACCCCCAGATCAGCTGATTTCAAGCTGGTTTGCTCTCCTCAGTGAGGGATAGAGTATAGAAACTAGATCTAAACACTGACTCTCAAGTGTTTATGCAAAACGTTTCTATCAGATTGCAAGCGTGAATTTTTCAGACCGGTAAAGTCTTCAAACTCAGCCTAGCAAGCCAGATATTTATATGGGTCTGATCTCAGTTCAGTATCACCATATAATCAAAGTCTCTGCAATATATATCATTGCAAGAAAACTTTAAAGGTACATTTATGAAAAACAAAAACAAGTTACTCACGTAACCTGCTATCACTTGTTATTTATGTTCAAAAGATGGCGCTTTACCAAAACCACCGAACAAGTGTTAAATTTGTTTACATAAACGAAAAAAGAGTCAGAATTAACTACCTCTTTCATTTGCTCACCCCCAGATCAGCTGATTTCAAGCTGGTTTGCTCTCCTCAGTGAGGGATAGAGTATAGAAACTAGATCTAAACACTGACTCTCAAGTGTTTATGCAAAACGTTTCTATCAGATTGCAAGCGTGAATTTTTCAGACCGGTAAAGTCTTCAAACTCAGCCTAGCAAGCCAGATATTTATATGGGTCTGATCTCAGTTCAGTATCACCATATAATCAAAGTCTCTGCAATATATATCATTGCAAGAAAACTTTAAAGGTACATTTATGAAAAACAAAAACAAGTTACTCACGTAACCTGCTATCACTTGTTATTTATGTTCAAAAGATGGCGCTTTACCAAAACCACCGAACAAGTGTTAAATTTGTTTACATAAACGAAAAAAGAGTCAGAATTAACTACCTCTTTCATTTGCTCACCCCCAGATCAGCTGATTTCAAGCTGGTTTGCTCTCCTCAGTGAGGGATAGAGTATAGAAACTAGATCTAAACACTGACTCTCAAGTGTTTATGCAAAACGTTTCTATCAGATTGCAAGCGTGAATTTTTCAGACCGGTAAAGTCTTCAAACTCAGCCTAGCAAGCCAGATATTTATATGGGTCTGATCTCAGTTCAGTATCACCATATAATCAAAGTCTCTGCAATATATATCATTGCAAGAAAACTTTAAAGGTACATTTATGAAAAACAAAAACAAGTTACTCACGTAACCTGCTATCACTTGTTATTTATGTTCAAAAGATGGCGCTTTACCAAAACCACCGAACAAGTGTTAAATTTGTTTACATAAACGAAAAAAGAGTCAGAATTAACTACCTCTTTCATTTGCTCACCCCCAGATCAGCTGATTTCAAGCTGGTTTGCTCTCCTCAGTGAGGGATAGAGTATAGAAACTAGATCTAAACACTGACTCTCAAGTGTTTATGCAAAACGTTTCTATCAGATTGCAAGCGTGAATTTTTCAGACCGGTAAAGTCTTCAAACTCAGCCTAGCAAGCCAGATATTTATATGGGTCTGATCTCAGTTCAGTATCACCATATAATCAAAGTCTCTGCAATAT
>JAQFVV010007272.1:0-106053 GCA_028023455.1 Epiperipatus broadwayi | reverse complement strand
TATAATCAAAGTCTCTGCAATATATATCATTGCAAGAAAACTTTACAGGTACATTTATGAAAAACAAAAACAAGTTACTCACGTAACCTGCTATCACTTGTTATTTATGTTCAAAAGATGGCGCTTTACCAAAACCACCGAACAAGTGTTAAATTTGTTTACATAAACGAAAAAAGAGTCAGAATTAACTACCTCTTTCATTTGCTCACCCCCAGATCAGCTGATTTCAAGCTGGTTTGCTCTCCTCAGTGAGGGATAGAGTATAGAAACTAGATCTAAACACTGACTCTCAAGTGTTTATGCAAAACGTTTCTATCAGATTGCAAGCGTGAATTTTTCAGACCGGTAAAGTCTTCAAACTCAGCCTAGCAAGCCAGATATTTATATGGGTCTGATCTCAGTTCAGTATCACCATATAATCAAAGTCTCTGCAATATATATCATTGCAAGAAAACTTTAAAGGTACATTTATGAAAAACAAAAACAAGTTACTCACGTAACCTGCTATCACTTGTTATTTATGTTCAAAAGATGGCGCTTTACCAAAACCACCGAACAAGTGTTAAATTTGTTTACATAAACGAAAAAAGAGTCAGAATTAACTACCTCTTTCATTTGCTCACCCCCAGATCAGCTGATTTCAAGCTGGTTTGCTCTCCTCAGTGAGGGATAGAGTATAGAAACTAGATCTAAACACTGACTCTCAAGTGTTTATGCAAAACGTTTCTATCAGATTGCAAGCGTGAATTTTTCAGACCGGTAAAGTCTTCAAACTCAGCCTAGCAAGCCAGATATTTATATGGGTCTGATCTCAGTTCAGTATCACCATATAATCAAAGTCTCTGCAATATATATCATTGCAAGAAAACTTTAAAGGTACATTTATGAAAAACAAAAACAAGTTACTCACGTAACCTGCTATCACTTGTTATTTATGTTCAAAAGATGGCGCTTTACCAAAACCACCGAACAAGTGTTAAATTTGTTTACATAAACGAAAAAAGAGTCAGAATTAACTACCTCTTTCATTTGCTCACCCCCAGATCAGCTGATTTCAAGCTGGTTTGCTCTCCTCAGTGAGGGATAGAGTATAGAAACTAGATCTAAACACTGACTCTCAAGTGTTTATGCAAAACGTTTCTATCAGATTGCAAGCGTGAATTTTTCAGACCGGTAAAGTCTTCAAACTCAGCCTAGCAAGCCAGATATTTATATGGGTCTGATCTCAGTTCAGTATCACCATATAATCAAAGTCTCTGCAATATATATCATTGCAAGAAAACTTTAAAGGTACATTTATGAAAAACAAAAACAAGTTACTCACGTAACCTGCTATCACTTGTTATTTATGTTCAAAAGATGGCGCTTTACCAAAACCACCGAACAAGTGTTAAATTTGTTTACATAAACGAAAAAAGAGTCAGAATTAACTACCTCTTTCATTTGCTCACCCCCAGATCAGCTGATTTCAAGCTGGTTTGCTCTCCTCAGTGAGGGATAGAGTATAGAAACTAGATCTAAACACTGACTCTCAAGTGTTTATGCAAAACGTTTCTATCAGATTGCAAGCGTGAATTTTTCAGACCGGTAAAGTCTTCAAACTCAGCCTAGCAAGCCAGATATTTATATGGGTCTGATCTCAGTTCAGTATCACCATATAATCAAAGTCTCTGCAATATATATCATTGCAAGAAAACTTTAAAGGTACATTTATGAAAAACAAAAACAAGTTACTCACGTAACCTGCTATCACTTGTTATTTATGTTCAAAAGATGGCGCTTTACCAAAACCACCGAACAAGTGTTAAATTTGTTTACATAAACGAAAAAAGAGTCAGAATTAACTACCTCTTTCATTTGCTCACCCCCAGATCAGCTGATTTCAAGCTGGTTTGCTCTCCTCAGTGAGGGATAGAGTATAGAAACTAGATCTAAACACTGACTCTCAAGTGTTTATGCAAAACGTTTCTATCAGATTGCAAGCGTGAATTTTTCAGACCGGTAAAGTCTTCAAACTCAGCCTAGCAAGCCAGATATTTATATGGGTCTGATCTCAGTTCAGTATCACCATATAATCAAAGTCTCTGCAATATATATCATTGCAAGAAAACTTTAAAGGTACATTTATGAAAAACAAAAACAAGTTACTCACGTAACCTGCTATCACTTGTTATTTATGTTCAAAAGATGGCGCTTTACCAAAACCACCGAACAAGTGTTAAATTTGTTTACATAAACGAAAAAAGAGTCAGAATTAACTACCTCTTTCATTTGCTCACCCCCAGATCAGCTGATTTCAAGCTGGTTTGCTCTCCTCAGTGAGGGATAGAGTATAGAAACTAGATCTAAACACTGACTCTCAAGTGTTTATGCAAAACGTTTCTATCAGATTGCAAGCGTGAATTTTTCAGACCGGTAAAGTCTTCAAACTCAGCCTAGCAAGCCAGATATTTATATGGGTCTGATCTCAGTTCAGTATCACCATATAATCAAAGTCTCTGCAATATATATCATTGCAAGAAAACTTTAAAGGTACATTTATGAAAAACAAAAACAAGTTACTCACGTAACCTGCTATCACTTGTTATTTATGTTCAAAAGATGGCGCTTTACCAAAACCACCGAACAAGTGTTAAATTTGTTTACATAAACGAAAAAAGAGTCAGAATTAACTACCTCTTTCATTTGCTCACCCCCAGATCAGCTGATTTCAAGCTGGTTTGCTCTCCTCAGTGAGGGATAGAGTATAGAAACTAGATCTAAACACTGACTCTCAAGTGTTTATGCAAAACGTTTCTATCAGATTGCAAGCGTGAATTTTTCAGACCGGTAAAGTCTTCAAACTCAGCCTAGCAAGCCAGATATTTATATGGGTCTGATCTCAGTTCAGTATCACCATATAATCAAAGTCTCTGCAATATATATCATTGCAAGAAAACTTTAAAGGTACATTTATGAAAAACAAAAACAAGTTACTCACGTAACCTGCTATCACTTGTTATTTATGTTCAAAAGATGGCGCTTTACCAAAACCACCGAACAAGTGTTAAATTTGTTTACATAAACGAAAAAAGAGTCAGAATTAACTACCTCTTTCATTTGCTCACCCCCAGATCAGCTGATTTCAAGCTGGTTTGCTCTCCTCAGTGAGGGATAGAGTATAGAAACTAGATCTAAACACTGACTCTCAAGTGTTTATGCAAAACGTTTCTATCAGATTGCAAGCGTGAATTTTTCAGACCGGTAAAGTCTTCAAACTCAGCCTAGCAAGCCAGATATTTATATGGGTCTGATCTCAGTTCAGTATCACCATATAATCAAAGTCTCTGCAATATATATCATTGCAAGAAAACTTTAAAGGTACATTTATGAAAAACAAAAACAAGTTACTCACGTAACCTGCTATCACTTGTTATTTATGTTCAAAAGATGGCGCTTTACCAAAACCACCGAACAAGTGTTAAATTTGTTTACATAAACGAAAAAAGAGTCAGAATTAACTACCTCTTTCATTTGCTCACCCCCAGATCAGCTGATTTCAAGCTGGTTTGCTCTCCTCAGTGAGGGATAGAGTATAGAAACTAGATCTAAACACTGACTCTCAAGTGTTTATGCAAAACGTTTCTATCAGATTGCAAGCGTGAATTTTTCAGACCGGTAAAGTCTTCAAACTCAGCCTAGCAAGCCAGATATTTATATGGGTCTGATCTCAGTTCAGTATCACCATATAATCAAAGTCTCTGCAATATATATCATTGCAAGAAAACTTTAAAGGTACATTTATGAAAAACAAAAACAAGTTACTCACGTAACCTGCTATCACTTGTTATTTATGTTCAAAAGATGGCGCTTTACCAAAACCACCGAACAAGTGTTAAATTTGTTTACATAAACGAAAAAAGAGTCAGAATTAACTACCTCTTTCATTTGCTCACCCCCAGATCAGCTGATTTCAAGCTGGTTTGCTCTCCTCAGTGAGGGATAGAGTATAGAAACTAGATCTAAACACTGACTCTCAAGTGTTTATGCAAAACGTTTCTATCAGATTGCAAGCGTGAATTTTTCAGACCGGTAAAGTCTTCAAACTCAGCCTAGCAAGCCAGATATTTATATGGGTCTGATCTCAGTTCAGTATCACCATATAATCAAAGTCTCTGCAATATATATCATTGCAAGAAAACTTTAAAGGTACATTTATGAAAAACAAAAACAAGTTACTCACGTAACCTGCTATCACTTGTTATTTATGTTCAAAAGATGGCGCTTTACCAAAACCACCGAACAAGTGTTAAATTTGTTTACATAAACGAAAAAAGAGTCAGAATTAACTACCTCTTTCATTTGCTCACCCCCAGATCAGCTGATTTCAAGCTGGTTTGCTCTCCTCAGTGAGGGATAGAGTATAGAAACTAGATCTAAACACTGACTCTCAAGTGTTTATGCAAAACGTTTCTATCAGATTGCAAGCATGAATTTTTCAGACCGGTAAAGTCTTCAAACTCAGCCTAGCAAGCCAGATATTTATATGGGTCTGATCTCAGTTCAGTATCACCATAAATCAATCTTCAATATATCTTTCAAGAAAACTCAATTTATATTCTATCTCAGTTCAGTATCACCATATAATCAAAGTCTCTGCAATATATATCATTGCAAGAAAACTTTAAAGGTACATTTATGAAAAACAAAAACAAGTTACTCACGTAACCTGCTATCACTTGTTATTTATGTTCAAAAGATGGCGCTTTACCAAAACCACCGAACAAGTGTTAAATTTGTTTACATAAACGAAAAAAGAGTCAGAATTAACTACCTCTTTCATTTGCTCACCCCCAGATCAGCTGATTTCAAGCTGGTTTGCTCTCCTCAGTGAGGGATAGAGTATAGAAACTAGATCTAAACACTGACTCTCAAGTGTTTATGCAAAACGTTTCTATCAGATTGCAAGCGTGAATTTTTCAGACCGGTAAAGTCTTCAAACTCAGCCTAGCAAGCCAGATATTTATATGGGTCTGATCTCAGTTCAGTATCACCATATAATCAAAGTCTCTGCAATATATATCATTGCAAGAAAACTTTAAAGGTACATTTATGAAAAACAAAAACAAGTTACTCACGTAACCTGCTATCACTTGTTATTTATGTTCAAAAGATGGCGCTTTACCAAAACCACCGAACAAGTGTTAAATTTGTTTACATAAACGAAAAAAGAGTCAGAATTAACTACCTCTTTCATTTGCTCACCCCCAGATCAGCTGATTTCAAGCTGGTTTGCTCTCCTCAGTGAGGGATAGAGTATAGAAACTAGATCTAAACACTGACTCTCAAGTGTTTATGCAAAACGTTTCTATCAGATTGCAAGCGTGAATTTTTCAGACCGGTAAAGTCTTCAAACTCAGCCTAGCAAGCCAGATATTTATATGGGTCTGATCTCAGTTCAGTATCACCATATAATCAAAGTCTCTGCAATATATATCATTGCAAGAAAACTTTAAAGGTACATTTATGAAAAACAAAAACAAGTTACTCACGTAACCTGCTATCACTTGTTATTTATGTTCAAAAGATGGCGCTTTACCAAAACCACCGAACAAGTGTTAAATTTGTTTACATAAACGAAAAAAGAGTCAGAATTAACTACCTCTTTCATTTGCTCACCCCCAGATCAGCTGATTTCAAGCTGGTTTGCTCTCCTCAGTGAGGGATAGAGTATAGAAACTAGATCTAAACACTGACTCTCAAGTGTTTATGCAAAACGTTTCTATCAGATTGCAAGCGTGAATTTTTCAGACCGGTAAAGTCTTCAAACTCAGCCTAGCAAGCCAGATATTTATATGGGTCTGATCTCAGTTCAGTATCACCATATAATCAAAGTCTCTGCAATATATATCATTGCAAGAAAACTTTAAAGGTACATTTATGAAAAACAAAAACAAGTTACTCACGTAACCTGCTATCACTTGTTATTTATGTTCAAAAGATGGCGCTTTACCAAAACCACCGAACAAGTGTTAAATTTGTTTACATAAACGAAAAAAGAGTCAGAATTAACTACCTCTTTCATTTGCTCACCCCCAGATCAGCTGATTTCAAGCTGGTTTGCTCTCCTCAGTGAGGGATAGAGTATAGAAACTAGATCTAAACACTGACTCTCAAGTGTTTATGCAAAACGTTTCTATCAGATTGCAAGCGTGAATTTTTCAGACCGGTAAAGTCTTCAAACTCAGCCTAGCAAGCCAGATATTTATATGGGTCTGATCTCAGTTCAGTATCACCATATAATCAAAGTCTCTGCAATATATATCATTGCAAGAAAACTTTAAAGGTACATTTATGAAAAACAAAAACAAGTTACTCACGTAACCTGCTATCACTTGTTATTTATGTTCAAAAGATGGCGCTTTACCAAAACCACCGAACAAGTGTTAAATTTGTTTACATAAACGAAAAAAGAGTCAGAATTAACTACCTCTTTCATTTGCTCACCCCCAGATCAGCTGATTTCAAGCTGGTTTGCTCTCCTCAGTGAGGGATAGAGTATAGAAACTAGATCTAAACACTGACTCTCAAGTGTTTATGCAAAACGTTTCTATCAGATTGCAAGCGTGAATTTTTCAGACCGGTAAAGTCTTCAAACTCAGCCTAGCAAGCCAGATATTTATATGGGTCTGATCTCAGTTCAGTATCACCATATAATCAAAGTCTCTGCAATATATATCATTGCAAGAAAACTTTAAAGGTACATTTATGAAAAACAAAAACAAGTTACTCACGTAACCTGCTATCACTTGTTATTTATGTTCAAAAGATGGCGCTTTACCAAAACCACCGAACAAGTGTTAAATTTGTTTACATAAACGAAAAAAGAGTCAGAATTAACTACCTCTTTCATTTGCTCACCCCCAGATCAGCTGATTTCAAGCTGGTTTGCTCTCCTCAGTGAGGGATAGAGTATAGAAACTAGATCTAAACACTGACTCTCAAGTGTTTATGCAAAACGTTTCTATCAGATTGCAAGCGTGAATTTTTCAGACCGGTAAAGTCTTCAAACTCAGCCTAGCAAGCCAGATATTTATATGGGTCTGATCTCAGTTCAGTATCACCATATAATCAAAGTCTCTGCAATATCGGAACTGCCTCTTTCCCTACACGACTGCTCTCAGTTCAGTATCACCATATAATCAAAGTCTCTGCAATATATATCATTGCAAGAAAACTTTACAGGTACATTTATGAAAAACAAAAACAAGTTACTCACGTAACCTGCTATCACTTGTTATTTATGTTCAAAAGATGGCGCTTTACCAAAACCACCGAACAAGTGTTAAATTTGTTTACATAAACGAAAAAAGAGTCAGAATTAACTACCTCTTTCATTTGCTCACCCCCAGATCAGCTGATTTCAAGCTGGTTTGCTCTCCTCAGTGAGGGATAGAGTATAGAAACTAGATCTAAACACTGACTCTCAAGTGTTTATGCAAAACGTTTCTATCAGATTGCAAGCGTGAATTTTTCAGACCGGTAAAGTCTTCAAACTCAGCCTAGCAAGCCAGATATTTATATGGGTCTGATCTCAGTTCAGTATCACCATATAATCAAAGTCTCTGCAATATATATCATTGCAAGAAAACTTTAAAGGTACATTTATGAAAAACAAAAACAAGTTACTCACGTAACCTGCTATCACTTGTTATTTATGTTCAAAAGATGGCGCTTTACCAAAACCACCGAACAAGTGTTAAATTTGTTTACATAAACGAAAAAAGAGTCAGAATTAACTACCTCTTTCATTTGCTCACCCCCAGATCAGCTGATTTCAAGCTGGTTTGCTCTCCTCAGTGAGGGATAGAGTATAGAAACTAGATCTAAACACTGACTCTCAAGTGTTTATGCAAAACGTTTCTATCAGATTGCAAGCGTGAATTTTTCAGACCGGTAAAGTCTTCAAACTCAGCCTAGCAAGCCAGATATTTATATGGGTCTGATCTCAGTTCAGTATCACCATATAATCAAAGTCTCTGCAATATATATCATTGCAAGAAAACTTTAAAGGTACATTTGTGAAAAACAAGTTACTCACGTAACCTGCTATCACTTGTTATTTATGTTCAAAAGATGGCGCTTTACCAAAACCACCGAACAAGTGTTAAATTTGTTTACATAAACGAAAAAAGAGTCAGAATTAACTACCTCTTTCATTTGCTCACCCCCAGATCAGCTGATTTCAAGCTGGTTTGCTCTCCTCAGTGAGGGATAGAGTATAGAAACTAGATCTAAACACTGACTCTCAAGTGTTTATGCAAAACGTTTCTATCAGATTGCAAGCGTGAATTTTTCAGACCGGTAAAGTCTTCAAACTCAGCCTAGCAAGCCAGATATTTATATGGGTCTGATCTCAGTTCAGTATCACCATATAATCAAAGTCTCTGCAATATATATCATTGCAAGAAAACTTTAAAGGTACATTTATGAAAAACAAAAACAAGTTACTCACGTAACCTGCTATCACTTGTTATTTATGTTCAAAAGATGGCGCTTTACCAAAACCACCGAACAAGTGTTAAATTTGTTTACATAAACGAAAAAAGAGTCAGAATTAACTACCTCTTTCATTTGCTCACCCCCAGATCAGCTGATTTCAAGCTGGTTTGCTCTCCTCAGTGAGGGATAGAGTATAGAAACTAGATCTAAACACTGACTCTCAAGTGTTTATGCAAAACATTTCTATCAGATTGCAAGCGTGAATTTTTCAGACCGGTAAAGTCTTCAAACTCAGCCTAGCAAGCCAGATATTTATATGGGTCTGATCTCAGTTCAGTATCACCATATAATCAAAGTCTCTGCAATATATATCATTGCAAGAAAACTTTACAGGTACATTTATGAAAAACAAAAACAAGTTACTCACGTAACCTGCTATCACTTGTTATTTATGTTCAAAAGATGGCGCTTTACCAAAACCACCGAACAAGTGTTAAATTTGTTTACATAAACGAAAAAAGAGTCAGAATTAACTACCTCTTTCATTTGCTCACCCCCAGATCAGCTGATTTCAAGCTGGTTTGCTCTCCTCAGTGAGGGATAGAGTATAGAAACTAGATCTAAACACTGACTCTCAAGTGTTTATGCAAAACGTTTCTATCAGATTGCAAGCATGAATTTTTCAGACCGGTAAAGTCTTCAAACTCAGCCTAGCAAGCCAGATATTTATATGGGTCTGATCTCAGTTCAGTATCACCATATAATCAAAGTCTCTGCAATATATATCATTGCAAGAAAACTTTAAAGGTACATTTGTGAAAAACAAGTTACTCACGTAACCTCTCTCAAAAACAAGTTACTCACGTAACCTGCTATCACTTGTTATTTATGTTCAAAAGATGGCGCTTTACCAAAACCACCGAACAAGTGTTAAATTTGTTTACATAAACGAAAAAAGAGTCAGAATTAACTACCTCTTTCATTTGCTCACCCCCAGATCAGCTGATTTCAAGCTGGTTTGCTCTCCTCAGTGAGGGATAGAGTATAGAAACTAGATCTAAACACTGACTCTCAAGTGTTTATGCAAAACGTTTCTATCAGATTGCAAGCATGAATTTTTCAGACCGGTAAAGTCTTCAAACTCAGCCTAGCAAGCCAGATATTTATATGGGTCTGATCTCAGTTCAGTATCACCATATAATCAAAGTCTCTGCAATATATATCATTGCAAGAAAACTTTAAAGGTACATTTATGAAAAACAAAAACAAGTTACTCACGTAACCTGCTATCACTTGTTATTTATGTTCAAAAGATGGCGCTTTACCAAAACCACCGAACAAGTGTTAAATTTGTTTACATAAACGAAAAAAGTCAGAATTAACTACCTCTTTCATTTGCTCACCCCCCCCAGCCGATAAATTAAAGGTGGGTTTCCCCCCCTAAGGGAGAAAGAAAGGAAAAAAAAAAAACCAAACCACTCCCCCCCATTTTTTAAAAAAAAACTTTTTTAAAATTAAAAAAGAAAAATTTTCAAACCGGTAAAGTCTTCAAACTCAGCCTAGCAAGCCAGATATTTATATGGGTCTGATCTCAGTTCAGTATCACCATATAATCAAAGTCTCTGCAATATATATCATTGCAAGAAAACTTTACAGGTACATTTATGAAAAACAAGTTACTCACGTAACCTGCTATCACTTGTTATTTATGTTCAAAAGATGGCGCTTTACCAAAACCACCGAACAAGTGTTAAATTTGTTTACATAAACGAAAAAAGAGTCAGAATTAACTACCTCTTTCATTTGCTCACCCCCAGATCAGCTGATTTCAAGCTGGTTTGCTCTCCTCAGTGAGGGATAGAGTATAGAAACTAGATCTAAACACTGACTCTCAAGTGTTTATGCAAAACGTTTCTATCAGATTGCAAGCGTGAATTTTTCAGACCGGTAAAGTCTTCAAACTCAGCCTAGCAAGCCAGATATTTATATGGGTCTGATCTCAGTTCAGTATCACCATATAATCAAAGTCTCTGCAATATATATCATTGCAAGAAAACTTTAAAGGTACATTTATGAAAAACAAAAACAAGTTACTCACGTAACCTGCTATCACTTGTTATTTATGTTCAAAAGATGGCGCTTTACCAAAACCACCGAACAAGTGTTAAATTTGTTTACATAAACGAAAAAAGAGTCAGAATTAACTACCTCTTTCATTTGCTCACCCCCAGATCAGCTGATTTCAAGCTGGTTTGCTCTCCTCAGTGAGGGATAGAGTATAGAAACTAGATCTAAACACTGACTCTCAAGTGTTTATGCAAAACGTTTCTATCAGATTGCAAGCGTGAATTTTTCAGACCGGTAAAGTCTTCAAACTCAGCCTAGCAAGCCAGATATTTATATGGGTCTGATCTCAGTTCAGTATCACCATATAATCAAAGTCTCTGCAATATATATCATTGCAAGAAAACTTTAAAGGTACATTTGTGAAAAACAAGTTACTCACGTAACCTGCTATCACTTGTTATTTATGTTCAAAAGATGGCGCTTTACCAAAACCACCGAACAAGTGTTAAATTTGTTTACATAAACGAAAAAAGAGTCAGAATTAACTACCTCTTTCATTTGCTCACCCCCAGATCAGCTGATTTCAAGCTGGTTTGCTCTCCTCAGTGAGGGATAGAGTATAGAAACTAGATCTAAACACTGACTCTCAAGTGTTTATGCAAAACGTTTCTATCAGATTGCAAGCGTGAATTTTTCAGACCGGTAAAGTCTTCAAACTCAGCCTAGCAAGCCAGATATTTATATGGGTCTGATCTCAGTTCAGTATCACCATATAATCAAAGTCTCTGCAATATATATCATTGCAAGAAAACTTTAAAGGTACATTTATGAAAAACAAAAACAAGTTACTCACGTAACCTGCTATCACTTGTTATTTATGTTCAAAAGATGGCGCTTTACCAAAACCACCGAACAAGTGTTAAATTTGTTTACATAAACGAAAAAAAAGTCAGAATTAACTACCTCTTTCATTTGCTCACCCCCAGATCAGCTGATTTTAAGCTGGTTTGCTCTCCTCAGTGAGGGATAGAGTATAGAAACTAGATCTAAACACTGACTCTCAAGTGTTTATGCAAAACGTTTCTATCAGATTGCAAGCATGAATTTTTCAGACCGGTAAAGTCTTCAAACTCAGCCTAGCAAGCCAGATATTTATATGGGTCTGATCTCAGTTCAGTATCACCATATAATCAAAGTCTCTGCAATATATATCATTGCAAGAAAACTTTAAAGGTACATTTATGAAAAACAAAAACAAGTTACTCACATAACCTGCTATCACTTGTTATATATATTTGTTAAATTGTTTTTTTTATTCTTTTGTTACGTGCTTAATATTTATCCCTTTTATTTATTTGTTATTATTAATGTCTTAATAATAACTGTTTATATGCTGATGTTTAATTTTACTTTAGATTTTTAAATGTGTTAATTATTTTTAATTAAAATATGACACATAATTATATTAATAATTTGTCATTTGAACTCATTTATGTATTTATATCTTTGTTATGGTGCAATACTGTAATTGGCTTTATGCTGTTGTTTTGTATGGTCAATAAATGAATTCAATTGAATTGAATTATTATTATTATTTAACAATATTTATTTATATTTATGACAGCATTGTAAAATTTGTTATTATATATTTCCCATAAATAGTATCTATGCAAAATTACTAAATGTGTATACTTTAATACTGTTTGTAAATTAAATTAAGCTCTAATGTGAAAAATATATTGGATTATTTCATATTGTCTTTTATTCATGGTTCTAATCTTTATAGATCATATATATGTTTTGACCAGAGATAAAATAAAACCCTTTTTGTCTGTAATATGTCCCATTATAAGAGTAGAATGTATATCATTCATGTAACCACCTGTCACGTTTTTATGGTCACGATACATTTTATAAATCAGTATTGCAAAATATATTTTATGTAATTTATATGCCATTTGAAATATTTGCTCTCTACAAAACTATTTATAGCATTATAAAAATACAACATCAATTAATAACTTCCATTTAATAAATAAAATGATTTTTTCATACTATAATAATACTAATACTTTCAAATGCTTGTTCAGCATATATTCATATAATAAATGTGAGGTATTTTGCAGATAGCTGCTGATCACTATCACATTGGCTTGATTTTCCAATTATTTTATCATGAATTAGATGTTGGTCTAAATTATTTATAAAAATGTAATGAATTCTGTATTTAATCTTATATTATACATCGTATGCAAATACTTAAAAAATATAGAAATTTAAAAGAATAATGATACCTAATGTCCATATGTCTAATAGTCAGAAATAAACAATAATATATATGCTTAAAAAGTGCATGCATTTATAATTTATAAGTTGTGACATCATTGCAAAAAGTCAGGTCTAAGATAATTATATCTTACTTTAATTACAATCATAGCCAAAAATCAACTTCAAAGTATATACACAATTTATTTATATTTACAAAATCAAATACAAAATATGAACTGGAAAAAGCATATCTAGTTATTTTTAAATAAATTTAAATAAAAATATATTGTCTATACTAAACTTAATGTAATTAAAATGGATTTGAATTCAGACTTCTCAGCTTCTATACCTAGTCACTCCAACTTATACAACTGATACACAAGATTATTTATAAGTAAAAATAAGAAATGATCTTCAATATACTTATATTATTTTAACCTAGCATTCATCATTTTTTGTATATCATCATCCCCCACAAACCAATATGATCAGCACTATGTTTATATTAATACAGCAAATACTCAAACTTTAAAGCAAAGTTTAATGTTCTACACTTTTTAATCCTTCAGCCACCCATATCATTCAACGTCTAATATTCATCATCAGAATTTCAATGATATGGATGATTGAAGTTCTGAAGAGTGGATAAACCTGGTCATTAAAGTTTGAGGATTTGCTATCTTAATATAAACTGAGCGCTGATTATATATGCATGTGGAAAATGATGATCTGAAATAACTGCAGGGTCAGTAAAAATATATATTTGAGGTTGAATATCATTTTCACATTCATGTGGTCATGAGTGTCAATTGTACAAGATTTAGTGAATAAAATGTAAGCACCTTCAAAGTCTAAGTTAAAATCCCTTTTTCAATTACATCACTAGCCATAATTAAGTTAGTTATCTGCTATTATTGATTTATTTCCAGACAACTAATAATTTGGTTTTGCAAACAAAACATTGATATTGAATTTGTAGTTACATCTTAATGATGAAAACTTGTATTCACATTACAATTAAACATTTATTTAAAAATGTTTGTACACAGAAGAAATTCCATTTGTTATGTATTAGAAAATTAAATATTAGATTTTTTTTAAATTCAATGAATGTAATAAGCTAACGTTTTGGCTTCAAGTTTTTTTATATTCTTTCTAATGCCTATTAACATAAATTAAACCTCAAAATTGTAAATATTTAGTTTTTCCAATATGTTATTTAGCTATCACTAATAATTTCTAATAACAAAGTGTGCTAATTATTATATTTTTAAAATGTTATATTTCCACTGAACTAAAACAAACAAATATTTTATTTTCTTATGTTTTTACAAATTTCTATGTTTATTGTCAAATTAGCATATGTAATTGCAGATTCAAAAAATAACATCAAAGCAAAATTTGTGCTCCATGTAAATTTATTTGTAAATAAATAAATCAAATTTTATCTAGTGTAAGAAAGTATTTTTTTATTTTTTCAAAAGTTGTTTCATTAATTAATTTTTTTCCTGATTTATTTTGTGGTATTTTATCAATATGTAAAAGGTAGTGGTCAATTCTAAGAAAAAAATAATAAATCATTTCTATCTTTATTTGCAGCTTTGTTTGTCATATCCACAAAAAGCCACAGTGGTTCAAACATTCTTTCAATTATATATATATATAATTATAATAAAAAAAATCAAGTCATTGAGTTTGTAACTTGCTTTTAAGCTTGCATTTAATGATTACTTGATAAGGAGCTTACCAATAGCTCTTATCAAGCCTTATTTTACAAGTTCCAAAAAAAAAAAATCAAAATCTCTATTGTTAAGTCTCTACATTTACACCCCTGGTTTCAATATCATGGCCAACCTCAGTGAAGGGATGAGATTTTAGAAACTACATCTAACATACTAACACAAAAGGCAGCACTTATTAAACACATTTCTATCAATTTAAACATCAGAACTTTTCACATGCATAATTGACTTCAAATCCACATTGCAAAGCAGATATGTTGATAAGAACTATTGGTAAGCTCAATATACTGAACATGAAATGCAAGCTTAAAGGCAAGTTACGAAATTTATATCTTTTTTTTAATTCTTATAAGTGTACCTTTAAAGGCTTTTGCAGTGCTATATTGCAGTAGAAGGTGAAACTGATATGAATTCAGACCCATATGCAAAGCTGAATTTGAAGACATTTAAATGTCTGAAAAGTTCAGACTTTGAAATTGATAGAAACATGTTTTATAAGTACTGACTTTTGAGTTAGTATTTTATATCTAGTTTCTAGAGTCTCAGTTTTCCACTGACATGAATCATCAGCTTGAAACCAATTGGTCTGGAGGTGGAGACATCATGATAAAGATTTTGAACTCTTTTTTTTCTTACTTGTAAAATAAAGGTTGATGAGAGCTATTGGTAAGCTCCATCTAATGATATATATATATATATATAGATAGATAGATAGATAGATAGATAGATAGATAGATAGATAGATAGATAGATAGATAGATAGATAGATAGATAGATAGATAGATAGATAGATAGATAGATAGATAGATAGATAGATAGATAGATAGATAGATAGATAGATAGATAGATAGATAGATAGATAGATAGATAGATAGATAGATAGATAGATAGATTGAAAACTAGGCACTTTTCACAAACCTGGGAACTTAATTGTAAGTATAGAGGATTTGAACTCAGATTTTCAAGCACCCTTCAACTATCTACACTATCTCATACAACTGATACACATGACCACACACATGTAGAAAAGATTAATAATCACCAATATATGTAATTCATGCTAAATCAGCACTCATCAGTTAGTCCAGACTATCATCTCTCACTTATATATATAATCAGTGCTCAGTTTACATTAAGATAGCAAATCTTCATACCTTAATGGACAGGCTTCAATCCACTGCAACCTCCAAATTTTCAGCCATCCATATCATTGAAAATCTGATGATAAAAACTCAAATTTGATGCTAATGCCAATATTATTGCCATGCCCATGTTGACCTGAAGTCACTCTGACCCCTCAAGTGTAGGACAGCATCCATTAAATACATATAAGAGGGATGGACAGGATATGTAAATATTTGAAAACCAGGCACTCTTCACAAACCTGGGAGCTTAATTGTAAGGATAGAGGATTTGAACTAAGATGTCCAAGCACCCTTCAAGTATCTACACTATCTCGTACAACTGATACACTGATTATATATATATATATATGTGAGAGATAATAGTCTGAACCAACTGATGAGTGCTGGTTTAGCATGAAATACTTATATTGGTGATTTTTAATCTTCTCTACATGTGTGTGGTAATGTGTATCAGTTGTATGAGATAGTATAGATAGTTGAAGGGTGCTTGAAAATCTGAGTTCAAATCCTCTATACTTATATATATATAAGGGACATGAACTGAGACTTTTATGCTTCCTACTTCTATTCAATCTTAGGTATACAATCACTACACATACAACATACATGTAAATTCTTGAGTTCAAGTCTCTTACAATTACATTAAGCCTATGATAAACAATACACATATATATAACTTAAAGTTCTTTGGTTTGTTTTTCACAATAAAAATAACTACTGCTCATCAATCAAAAATCTTGTTTAAAACTGTTTAAAATGAACTTATTTACAAACATAAACTCTGTTTTCATATATTTTTTATGAAAACTACAATATCTTTAAAATATATTATGACTCAATTAAAAGAAAGATTGTGTAAATAAAAATATTTTTATTAGATATATTTTCAAAACGAAGTCGAGCATTTCAATATTAGTTTCTCACCAAAAATTATGGACCAACTATATGAAAATATAATTCATAATTAGATTTTAATTCACGCATTGTTATTATTAATCATGAAATAAAACAGTTTTTATGACTATATTCTTAACTATTTAAAATAAGATATGAAAATATTGGCAGCTTCTTACTTCAACAATGATTTTTGTCACTGTAGGTGAACTTTTTACAAAAATAAAAATGAATCATTGCATCTGTCAAAATATTTTATTAATGCAAATGTTTTAAAAAACATTTTGCTTCAACTATATTTATATATCAAGGTTTATGTCACGTATGATATTGAAAAATATATGATATGAAAGCATTTATGATATTGTTTTGAATCCTTTATAATTAAAATATTTTTTTTGTTAAAAGACAATATACATCATATAAAACCTTTTTCTTCTAAATATTCATTCGGAACAAAAACACTTTTGATTTTCTTTAATTTATTAATGTCTTCAAGAGTTGAATGATAAATACATATTCTAACAATCTATATCAAAGTGCAATTCTGTTTATTTTTTTGTTTGAACATCTTATAATTGCTTTAGAGATATTTGTTTTGATTATGTATGTTAAGAGACATTACTAAGATGCAGAAAAATAGATTCATGTGTATTTATAAAAATTAATATTTAATAATGTTTTGTATTAATTAATTCACATTGAAAAAGTATTATTAAAAAAGAAAAATAATTATGACTTGCTCACATGATTTCATTTTTATATAGTCAAAATTTTGTTAATTTTTAATTGCATGTTATTTATACTAGACTATAATAGCTTGTATATTTATTGAGTAAAAGTGTTAAATTTATAAAAATATGAATTAATACCATGAAGTCTTTAAGTGTGAAAGCATTAATTATAAATGCTTTTAGGGTTAATAAAGCCATTTAAATTACTGACTACCAGTGTCATATCTCACCTTGATTTCAAATAATTGATCATTCAAGTACCTTGTTTTCACACCAGATTGAGAATTCATTGCCACCAATCAATGTGCATAATGAATGGCAAGAACTGGATAATAGGCAATCATACTCACAAAATCTGAATGTGTCCATTAGGGTTAGAATTTTGCAATAAATAGTCAGTCTTTTGGATGATAAGGTCAGAGAATTATTGTCAGACCTGAAATGCAGTATATATACTATCCAAATAACTACTATTACAAAACTGAAAACCAGCTGTTATGTTCCCCAGATAATAAATATAACACATAAATGGTTGACATATTGATGCAAGTTCACATTTAGGAATGGGACTGTTATAAAAGAACAATGATGATGAGATAAAATATCATACAACAACCAAAGGTGTTACTGTGCCTTCTCATCAGGCATGCTGCCCAGATGTCACTAGAAGTAGCAAAAAAATTTATAGTGGCACATAAAGTCTCTTGGTTCACAATGCACACAGGAACTAGAAGCTATAACTTCACTAAATGGTAGCAGGTTGACTATAGTCATTGAAATAGATTGCAAATTCAAGTATATATTTGTTTTTGTTACAGTAATAAATACACATTTTAAAAAATATTTACACACATTTGTGTTTAGATAGATTCATGTATAAACATAACAATTAGCTATTTTTTGTTTGCTTTAATTGTGAGAAAATCACTATGGTTTTCTAATTTTAAAAATTCTTGTGAAAAACAATGAAAGAAAAGCATGCTAAATTTTTGCACAAACATTATATATTGACAAATATCATATGAAAAGTATTATGGGAACAAAAATAATTTTATATGTAAAAATAGTTCTAAAAATGTTGGGGCAGAAACAATTGTATAAAAAATTATAAATAAATAAATATATTTATCATGAGCAATATTTTATTATTTCATTTTTAGATTAGTATTGCTTTTTTACAAAACCTTTTCTCTAAGCAAAATGTAGCTAAATTTAAAAATTAAAACTAACTTATCTTTTAACCAACTAAAATAAGTTAATAATAAGTTAATAGTATATTTGTATGATTACAAAAAAACAACAATATTAAACAAATTGAAGTCACTCATCAATATTTTATCCCTTCAGTGAATGTCACAAAAAAATCTCAACATGAATAAAACACAGATTTCATAGATATTTTGTGAAACGATTCTGCCATGCCAAAATCAATACTGCAGCTTATTAAAATCTGAGTCATAGCAGAAAAGGTGGATTTAAACTATGACTATCATAAAAAACAAATATGTTCTGAATCTAGTCATTGTTAAAACAAAAAGTTCTCCATATAAGTAACTTATAAACAATGCCTTATCATTCTCTTTTCAATAAGAAATCTTTAAATAGTACAACAATGAAACCTCTAAAAAATAATTACAGGTGCACCAGTGCATTCATAATAACCAGTAAATGTGGTCATAGTAAAAGATATCCAACAAATATGACATCAGAGCAGTATTACAAAGTCATTCCATTGTAAAAGGAATGCTACCCTTTGCAAAACATATACTTGAAATACTAAAAAACAATAATGGCCTCTTCAAGTGACTACAAAATGATGTATTTTAGTAAAACCATTTACCACATTGAAGGTGGTTACAAAACTAATTCTGATAAATAAAAATAAAAAACCAGATATAAAGTAATAGATGATGTACATACTAATAACCACAGAAAATGACAAAAAATATTGAACTAATAATAAAAAGCATAAACTAATTACAATGTTGACTACATGATAATGGAAAATGTTATAAATCAATGTAAGGTGATAATTTATAATGATTGAAAACTATTTCATAACTTTGGGCATGATTGAAAAGATGAAAGTAGGAAACTCATGAATAACATTATATTTCTGATTGTTACACTTTAATAAGACAAATTTATTGGTTAGAGGACAAGTGTAAGTTCAATATTTATTAATCTAAAAGTGACATGCTTGGTTTCATTACTACTACTTTTTCTCATTATCTGTGACAATTCAAGAAGAGAAAAAATGAAAACAGCTTAACATTATGATATATACTAATGTATGTACTGTTGTTATAAATTTAATATCTTTAAAAAATTTAAATAAATTTTGAGGTTTTTTAAAATCTTTTAACAATTAATATAATAAAATAGTTTGATATATTATTATAATTAACTAAAATATTTTTGTTAATGCACTCAACTAAAAACATTAAATAACAACAATGAATTCAAAGTAGACATGGGGCTTGTTGAAAATACAGCAAGGATTTCAATAAGCTGAAAATTTTTATTAGAAGTAAAAACCTATATTTTCAAAATATATACAAATATTTTTTATTTATATATCATAGAAAAAGTACTGATTCAATGTTAAAACTATCAAATAATATATTTTATAATAAAGCAAAAAAATTTATATTGATAATTATTTAAGAATAATTAGACCATTACCTTAATGGAAATATACAATCTGGTTTTATAAACATTGAGTGAAAAATTATATGTGATTGATTGATTACAAATACACATTTGAGTCAGATGACTGTGCTAAATATGTTTTAAAATACTATATTCATAAAAAACATTTTAGTGCATGTAGTTAAATATAATTTATAAATATTTTATAAGTCATGTTATATTCATTGATAAATCTATTTTTAAATACATAATTTCTATTAATTAAGTTATAACACATTTTATTCCACATACTTTTTGAAAATGAAGCCTTAGACCTTGGAAAGCACTTGAGTATAAAATGTATCATTTGTTACGATGGTGATTTCTTATTTAATATAGAAATAAAAATTTATATATTTTATAGTTTACATCTGTACTTATATTAACAAAATTATAACTATATAAATGATACACATACAAGACTGTGAAAAATTAACAATTTACATTAATTACATCCAATTATATAATGGTTTTAAAATTTTAAGATATGTATATTATACTTATCGCAACTCATACTTAGTTAATATGAAAGTGTGGGGCATATAAATATTTATTTAAAAAAAGAAATTTGTTATAAGTGAAAGACAGCTATATTTAGAGTTTGGTTTTATGATTTGTTAATTGTCATATTTTACTCCACACATTGATTTTCATTACAGTTATCTGACATATAATAAAATATCAGTTTGCTTATTACAAATATGTTTATTTTCAAACAGAATATACTATAATTTGAGTAAAATCATTTTAGATAGTAATGACTGCTAAACAGCAAAAGCTCTTGTGAGGCAAAATTATTTTAGTAATAGTAAATTATTATTACAAACCATCAAAACCTGATGTGGTATCTAACACATGATTAGCTAACCCCAATTTCTTTTGATAAACAAAACAAACTATCATCAAAAACATCTACTTGATTTTTTTGTTAAGTACTAATTAACAATTTGTACTATGCACATTATTAAAATATAAAATATTTACATATTCAACTTAGATAAATAGAACCCATTAAGGATCTACTTTCACTTCAAAAGAATGTTTACTGATGTGATGAATCACAATTAATATCTTCTCACATAAATTAACAAAAATCTGAAAGCATTACACTGATCTGTAGTTGATTAGAGTATTCAAAATATAACATAAAATTTAAATCAGATTATTAAAGTTTCAAATGACTCTCTGTGGTTAATGCAATCTAGTATTCTTTCTTTTTATATTTCTATTAATCATGATATTTTGAAAAGATATCAACAAAACCACAGTTCAGTGACATTATTACTTTTTTATCTTTCTTTACTTTTTGACATTTTAACAGAGCCATAGTGTACCGGTCAAAATTGTATGTTAATTCAACATGATTCTTAGTCTGTGTAAAAGAACCTTCAATCCAACCATGCACAAGATCGATGATCAAAAATATTTATAAATTCTAACTTGTTTACCCACCCTCTAAATCTAACAACCAATTAAAAATATTTTCAAGGCTAACAATTAATCTTTTCAAACTCTGGATTGCAGCAACAATGGTAGAAAATGAGCCTTGGATGTTTCTAACATTTAACATTGGCATTTACCTGAATTACATGTATGCATGAGTTAATTAAGGAATGGTGTGTGGCCTTCAGTCATCTGATACCAGCACAATATTTAGATATAAACACAAACCTCAAAGTAAAATTAATTAACATAACCACATGTAGGTTAAATTTATATATACATTTTAATATAGTGCATATTTATGAATCTTTAATATCTCTGGTATTCATTTCTTTGTTGGTTGATAGACAATTTTAATTATTTAACTCACATATGTCTCTCACATGGTAGCCATATAATTTGCATGCCAATTTAAAACAGAAAGGTGTTTAAAGTTTTTTGGTAGACACCAATGCAAGGATGTTTGGGAAGAAAAAAATAAAGAATTCGCTTTTGATTAACTTTTACATAGATGAATTTATTATGAGAGAGAATAACTTCATTATAATTTTAACAAATGGTCTCGAGAAGAATGGCATGCTTGAATGCAAGCAGATCGCAATATTCACAAATAACTATGTTAATAATAATAAAATATAAACTAATTTGAGCAAAGCAATGTCAACTCACCATGATTTTATCAGAGAAACAAAATATAATCACATCCAGCAATTGAAATGACATAACCAACACAACCTCAATCCCACTGGCAAGCGATGAAAGGTTTGTGCAATTTGCAAAACCTCAAAATATTTCAGGTAATAAACCAAGAATTATCAAGGCTTACTAATCTCACCTAACCTCAAGTTTTTCAATTTTTGTGTTTCATATTTTGACAAACATTTTAGCTAGTGAATCTATCACATGGTAAAATTATAAACAGAAATAAAACCACATAAACAATTGATCAAGCGGAGTGGTAGTAATGCAAAAACAAATACTGAAAAACATTATTTTTAAAATCACTTTAATTAAAATTATACTGAGCCACACAAAGTTATATTTATATAGTAGTGAATTGACAAATAACAGATCTAAACAAGTAGACCTCAAAAATTATTCAAATATAATATTTTGTTTAAAGCGATGCATCTCTCCCTTTAAAACGAAATCTCACCAACATTGTAAATATAACTTTATTAAATAATCTCTTAAGATTTAGCGTGGAATAACCTTCCATTCCTCACCCCCTTTTTGCTCTTTTAACAATTTAATAACATAGTTAATAGTCACATACTTGATCTAGCATGTTCCCAAAACTAAACCATCTGTGCACAAATATGTATTTAGAATAAAAATATAAAATAAAAGAAAAATCATTTCATCTCAACAAAAAAGGTACTCTATTTAAATAATTATTTAGAATGAACATACATTTATTTACCAACAATTATTGGTCGGGAAGTAGAAAATCATTTAAGTCATAATGAAAAAGCGGACAAGGTAGGTACAAATTTGTCAAGATGAAACAAACTGGCCCATAAATAGAATTTTAAATCAAATATTAATAAATCTAAACAGTATATAGGTGTATAGGTAAATAAAAAATATTGTTGATTGATCGTGTTATAAGAAATATTTTGACATTAAGAGAGGCATAATTTAAGATAGATAAAATATATAGAAGAGACATTAATGTTTATGATATAAAATCAAAATTACAGAGTTAGTTTTATAGCATTTTAAATATATTTAGGGAGAATTACACTTTAGAAGACAGTTTTTTATATAGAAAATTATTATAAGGTCAACTGGAATTGGAAAAATAAATTAGAAGGTAAGAAATGTAAATCAGTTTAAATGATATTACCTAATTTATCAACAATCTAAACTTAAAATTTAGGACCCGCACTGGATTCATAACTTGAGGTTGGCTTTAACTATTCTGAAATAAAAATAGCTTCCTATTGAGATCTCTTCCAAGAGTACCACAGTACAGCAGTCCAAAAATAAGGCATTTTAATGAAATTGTTCTGACTTCATGGTTTTTCTATGATGCAACCTAGTACATTGGGGAACGAAGCAGGTCAGGTTCCACTTACCCAAAAATTATATGGCCGCAGTTATTTCTTTAAAAAAACACCATACCACTTCCTCAACTAAAATGAACATGACTTCTGTTATTGTCTCTGCTGGCCTATTTATATGTCTCCTGTATACTTTTAGAATTTTTTCCTTTTTCTTTCACCCAAGGCAAAATAGATATATTTCACTCTGGCAATCATAATCATTGATATAAAATATTAAATATTGTCTTTATAAGATCCACTCTCTCAATAAACCTACTGATTTTATTGATTCAAATCTATTTTGAATAGATTTGAAGAATTTTTTGTTAAATATCTTTTCTATGATTTATTTTTAATTTAATTACTAATTCTATTCCAACTTTTCTAATGGATTTTCTTTTATTTTACACTAAAGAATGGGAAAAAAATCTATTGCAAAAAGAAATCTTCAGGATAAAATACTCTAACATAAATAAAATAAAAAAATAAATAGAAATATTATTTTGAAACTTATTCTTGATTTTTATAAAAGTTTCTGGCCATAACCATAATTATATATATATATATATATATATATATATATATATATGTATTTATGTATGCAGAAAGGAGTTTGCTATTAACTGAAAGGAGACCTTTTGATTCCTCTTGGAGGCTTTAATGGAACCAAGCAGGGCAAATTCCTAATGTCCACTCCATACATTCTTGTCATTGCAGCTGTTATTACTATGTGTTTATTCATATAGTATACGAACATGGATGGACTGCTCACCAAGATGCATTAGCCCATGTGGTGAGTTTATTGGTATTTTACCATTGAGTTTAAGATCAAGAAACACCATGGTCTTTCTTCTCAATGCCTGATAGGGCAGAATAAATGTTTGTGTAAATGATAAATATTTTTCCAATACATATATACAATTATGACAGACAAAAATAAAGCATGGCTCTTATTCCCAGGAGAATGTGAAGTCACCAACCAAGGCAGTGGTTGGTGGCCAAAGGCAGAGGGTGCTAAGAATTTCCTGATTGTGGACCAGGTTGCCATTTGATGACAACTTTTTATTTAGGTACTTACAACTGCAGATCACTTTCAAGTGAAGGAAGATTGCAAGAATTTGAAGAAGGACTTTCTTATATTAAATGGGATATTATTGGACTTTGTGAAGATAAAAGAAAAGGTGAAAAGACAATTGATTTAAAAAGTGGACATATATTCTATTATAAAGGCACAAATATTGGAATTACAAGTGGAGTAGGATTTTTTATAAATAAAAAGTTGAAGAACAATATTTTGGAGATTGATGGTGTATCAGACAGAGTGGCAAGATTAGTTATACAACTTAATAGCAGATACCAAATGCAGATCCTTCAGGTTTATGCTTCAACAAGTTCTCATAGTGATGAAGTAGTAGAAGATTTTTATATGGATGTACAAAAGGCTTTTGATCAGAGTAAACAACATTTTAAAATTGTTATGGGAGAATTTAATGCGAGAATTGGTAAACAAATGAAAGATGAAAGTGCTATAGGTAATTTTGGTTATGGTAATAGAAATGAAAGAGGACATAGACTTGTGGAGTTTGCAGAAAAAAAACTTTATAATATGAATACTTTTTTTGAAAAAAATGCTAAAAGAAAATGGACATGGAAGCATCCAAATGAAGGTACCGCAGAATTTGGATTATATTTTGACTAACAGGAAATACAAATTTCAAGATTGTAATGTTCTTAATAGATTTAAGATAGGAAGTAATCACGATTAGTAAGGTGCAAGATACATGTTAATGTAAAACTAAAAAGACAAAAATTGTTAAGAAAAACAATATTTATAGTTCATATTCCTAATGTTCAGAAACATTCTAATAAATTTAAATTAGAACTTACAAATCAGTTTCAAGTATTAGTAGATTTTGAACATGATTCAGATTTGAATAAAAGTAATATGAAAATAACTGATACACTTTTAAAAACTGCAACAAAAATAGCTGGTAGAAAAAACAGCAATTGACCAATAAAATTTCTACTGAGCCTAGAGAATTTATGTAGAAAAGAAAAAATATGAAGATATACAAAAATGATGCATTAAAAAGAATTGAATATCTCGAATTTTGTAAAATGGTGTGGAAAAAAGTTGAAAATGATATAAGAAAGAATAACTGGGAACTAGCAATAAAAGCTGTACAAGAAAATAAAAGTCTTAAGAAAGTAAAACAACATTTTGGTATTGTAAGATATTTATATCTGCAATAAGAATAAAAGATGAAATTATTACTAATAAAAGAGATAACATCATGAAATTGGTAGAAAATTTTTATCAAGAATTATATAGCAATAAAGAACAAGTACCTCCTATATCTATTACATCTTCCGAATTGCCCAGAATTTTAAATGAAGAAGTGAGAAATGCAATTAAATGTATGAAGAAAGGAAAGGCTCCAGGTAATGATGAAATTATAATTGATATGTTAAAAGAAGCAAATGAAGAAACAGAATTTTTTTAGCAAAGTTATATACTAAATATCTAAATGATAAAAATGTACTGGATGATTGGAAGAATGCAGTAATAATATTAATATTTACAAAAGGTGATAAAGAAGATATTTGAAATTACCTATCAGTTTTTTATCAGTTTTATATAAAAATTTTACCATGATAATTACAACTCATCTACAGAGAACATTGGATTTCCACCAACCAAGAGAACAAGCTGGATTTAAAAGTGGTTTTAGTACAGTAGATCATATTCAGGTATTGAGAAAAGTTTCAGAAAGGACAAATGAATACGAGTTGTCATTATGTTTTGCATTTGTAGATTATGAAAAGGCATTTGATTCTATAAACATTTCTTCAGTGATTAACGCATTGGATCATCAAGGTATAGATCCAGGATATTGTCATATTTTAAAAAATATTTATAAAAATGCAACAGCAACAATTAGATTACATAATGATACTGAGAAAGTCAACATTGAGAAAGGTCTAAGACAAGGTGACTCCATATCTCCAAAACTTTTTACAGCAGTGCTGCAAGAAGTATTTTGTGGATTAAAATAAAAAACTAAAAGAGTGAAAGTAAATGGAGTTTATTTAAGTCATTTAGACTTCGCAGATGATGTAGTTCTTTTTGCAAATATGAAGAGATGTATGTTGGGAGTAACAAGAAGAGATCGACAATGCAATGTATGTGTAAGAGAACAAACAGGTATTACTGAATTCATTGAAAAAATTAAAAGATTGAAGTGGAGTTGGGCTGGACATATTGCTAAAAGAGATGATAATAGTTGGACAATTGAATTTTAAACTGGATTTCAAGAGATTGTAAAAGATCCAGAAAAAGACCACATGTGAGATGGATGGGTGAAATAAAAAAGTGTGCAGGGGTGATGTGGTAAAGAGAAGCTAAAGATTGAAGAAGATGAATTAAACTTGGAGAGACCTTCATCCTGCAGTGGATTGATAATAGTTGATAATGATAAAGATGATGATGTATATATATATAAATTTACATTTTAAAATTATTAATATATTTTCTTTCTCTTGTTTAATATATGTGCTATTTTTGACTGGGAGTGCTATTATAAGATTTAAAGTGTACAGTAAATAAAAATATATCATTAAAAAATTTACTCAGGGTACTCCTGGTTTATTATACATCAGCCTATGTTGGAAGGCCAATTATAACAGCTGGGGAGATTTCTATAGTCTTGCTGTATCTGCTGTATAGGGCACCATTATGCTACTGGAACCTAGAAATTTTATACACTAGGCATATATGCATTTTTAAGATCTAATTTTTACATAGTTTATTTTATTACAACTGTCAGCCTCAGTAACTAGTTCATGGAGCAGCAGAGATAATTTTTAATATAAAAAAATAAAAGAAGCCACTACCAGTAACAACACACACAGACATTTATTAAATATATAAAAGATTTTGATACGTAACAGACATACATGCTGTTACATTATTATAAGTAAAATTACAAATTAAAAATAAAGTTCGCAAATAAAAATTTGTTTTTAAGCATTGAAAATTAATAGTCATCTAAACTCGGATATATAAAATTGCACAGATGAAAAATTATTAAAAAAAAACTATTAAAAAAAAAGTATTTTAAAACTAAATTTTATGAAAAAACTTAAAGATTTAAAGATAGAAATATATATTGTTAAAAAATGTATATAATTTAATTGATGCTATTGTGTAAAATGGAAATGATTATTTCCAATTAGTTAAAGTAAAATAGCTCTTGGGTATATCAAAATGTATAATTAAAGGTCAGAAAAAAGAGAAATACAATAGGAACAAAATAGCCAATAAAAAAAGTTTTCCAGGAAATGAACCTCAGTGAAAGGATCATCATCATGACGTAATGTTCAGTTAATCCACAAATGAAATATTAAACAGAGAAAGAGATGTGAAAGATGAGGTGTGCTATTTGTTTTTGTGTGGAGAGAGTTGAAGGAACAGAGATTGAAAAGACACAATCTTGAATCCCTTTAGTTTTTTAAAAAAAGAGAAGAAAAGTGAACAATTGTTTTTTATATTGCGGACCAGAGGACAAAAAAGCCCAGAAATAAACTATCAGCTACAATAAAGGACCAACAGCTAACTGCATACCAATCTCCTCAGGACATCGTGGGAATTAACACCTTCCAAATTACAAGCAACTAGTAAATATGATCTTTTTAAAACAGTAAAAAATCTAACTAGTGAACTTTAATATGTATAAAACTTTCCCAGTATTTAAATTATACCAATAAAAATTCCTATCTGACCAAACTAAAAATCAGTTATTAATAATTATTTTTATTTAATGTATTTTTTTTTAAAAATCATTTCCAATAATTTATTTGTTTATTATGATTTGTTTTTTCTGTTAAGCTAAACTTTTAATTAATTCCTGTTAAATTTAGGTCAGGCATGAATGCCTGCATAGATTTTTAAAGTAATATTAGTTTAAGTAAGGGAAGGTAAACCTTGGGTTATTGGTTTCGCAGTTAAATTGGGTCAATGGATTGGATGTATTGGTGTAATTAGTAAATGTAGTTTGAAGATTTGCTATGTGCAAGATCATATTATATGCCACACATGGGCAAAATACACCTATTTCTCATTGACCATAAGAGACAGATGGTATTGCCTGCTCCTTGGATCACCCTTTTGGCCTTTGGAATGGGATTTAAGTCAGAAAAATCCCCACATTTTCTTCCTATGGAGTTCTTTTTTTTTATTGTTAACAAAGAAAACAATCGGGTTTGAAGTATCTTGTTCTATCTTACCTACTCATTTGTCTTCCAGTTTGTCCAAATTTCTTAATCAATACTTCTTAATCTAGTGTTTCCATGCTATTTATCTGAAAACATTATACACAACCTGCCTAACCCTCAAAGTCTCACATCTAAATCTACCTAAGCCATATCTGCCCTGTTTGCTCTGCTTACTTTTTTTTATCTATATTCCTAAATTTCCAGCTTCCCTGTTTGCTCGAAGAAATATAAATTTTTACTCTGCTGTTCTCTGGTACTGGAAACAACCTTAAAACATTTTATATTAGCTATATATTTACATTTATCATATATAAAAATTTTTTCTTTATTTTCCATGTATCATTCCAAGGCCCTTTTTTTAAGTGTCATAGCATTGGCCAGGATGTGAACCTACAACCCGGGCAACTGCCTGCATGTGCAAGGCAGTTGTGCTGACCTCTTGGCTCTTTATAATGGAATTCTTGGGTTTGACAATACTACTGCAGCTATCAATGATTCCTCTTATTGACAAATTTATTTTCTTATAAAAACATCAGCTAACAAGGTAAGATTCCATAAATCATGAACGAACCACCGAAGTCCACAAACCAAAAAAATATTATTTTATCATAAACTGATTTATTACATATTTCTTTCTTTGTCTACATATATCACATTATCTTCATAATTTTCTTTCTTAATTCATTTATAAATAATATAATAAATACATATATTTCATGAGTCTTTCATCTATTTTTTGAGATTGCTTCTTTATTTTGAAAGTACACACATATATAAAAAGGTCTTCACCTATTACATCAGATTACTTACATTGTAGCAGTCGATCTTAGCCCAAGATCGAGCTCCACTGTTCTATCACTTAACCCACTGTTATTTCATCACATGTATATATTATACGTATATTTCTGAGAAGTGTCTATAAAAGTTTATAAATATAATTCTCAAATAAAAATTGTCTTTAAATTTTAAACATTGACGTTTGTGGGTGTGACTCAGATATATACATATCTTAACCCAAATTTTATATATATAAAAGCACAAACAAATCTTGTAAATAATTTTGTATTTTTTCTTAACTATATGTTATTTATTTTTTAATATTTTTCTTCATATATGTACATAAAAATACAAGATTGTAAACGCAATCACCGACTGTTCAAGAACAATTAAAGAGGTGAGAACATTACTTTGTTTCATGATTAAAAAATTTTTTTAAATTAAATTAAAAGTTAAAACAAATCTAATCAATTTTATTTAGCGATTAACATTTTTTTCCAAATC
The DNA here is from genome assembly GCA_028023455.1 of Epiperipatus broadwayi. Taxonomy (NCBI): domain Eukaryota; kingdom Metazoa; phylum Onychophora; class Udeonychophora; order Euonychophora; family Peripatidae; genus Epiperipatus; species Epiperipatus broadwayi. The sequence goes on along the minus strand of JAQFVV010007272.1, from coordinate 75,985 downwards.
AATTTCTAATCTAAAAATGGATTGAAATTTATTCTTGGACATTTATCTAATGATTGCATCTCCACTAACAATAAATAAAATAATTCTGTAAATTAAAGTCAGAAAATCTTAATTAAAACAAACATTCCCTGAGGGGCTGAAAACTGACATAAATAGGGTTAAAAATGTATTGTGTCAGAGTTTGGTCAATTGTTGCTGGATGACTTCATGTCCAGTGAAATTCTGAGCCAAGCCGCCACCCTCGGTCTCCAGTTTAACCCATGCTGAGATGTAGCTACAAGAATGCTGTATGCCACTGTAGAGGTGTCAACACTTCACAGAATTCTGAGGTAACCAGCCCCAAGTCTGTTTAATCGCCTTAACTCATTTTAATGTTATAATTTAGTTTGTAAACTAATATTTTCATGTTTAATGTTTTAGAAGCTCTGTTACTCTATTATTTCAGTTCTCTGCTTTATAGTTAATTTGTCATCCAACTCACGTTTCTTTTTATTTTTATAATTTAGTGTGGTTATCATTTAATTTTAGAAATATTTTTATATTTTCTCACTTAAGTTTCTTCGTAAATGCTAATTAAACCTGATCTAACGAATTTAGAAAGAGGAGAAAAATTAATGAGTTTTTGTTATTTATTTTAAATATCTCGAAAGATTGGATTTATACTTTAAATGAATACCTTTTTTTATAAATGTTCTATTAAACTTTATACAAAATGTATAAATATTTTTGCAATCCAGGGTGGAAATTGGTGTCCGTAAGTTTTTTAAAGTTCTTATTGGTCATCATCACCAACAAGTCTGGCAATTTAAATTTGTTTTTAGTTGGCACTATTAAGTGTGTGAATTTTAATTTTTGTTTAATATGTTAAAATATTGACTCAAGAAGAGGGAGTAACTTTATAAATGATAGTTTAATTTATAATCAATGACTTTAGATTACATAGATCATTATTTTAGCATGTCATTACGTATTTGTTAAACCATTTAAGGGTTTTTTTAATAGTTAAAGTTGTCGATTTTATATTATTATGATAGCATTGCTAGCATATGTCCAATTATTCATAAGCTGCATAAGGCTTTGATCTGATTTGCTTGTACCTCACTTCAGGAAATCATGATCATTCTATTAGTCATTCGTTTCCTCCAAGTATATGTAATATATACTGCTTGAAATAACCTGTATCTCACTCCAAGGAATTCAAACCTTCATTGTTCATATCCTCATCATAAAAACAAAGTCTATGTTTACTTCTAGAACCTTCAGTTTATAGTAGATGAAGCAATGTATGGATACGCCACAACCCAGCCCATAGAATCTTCGCAATGTATGGATGCGCCACATCCCAGCCCATAGAATCTTCCTACCTAACTTTTCTTCCTGTATTGCTTTACCATGAAGCTGGCATGTACCATCATTATATAAATTTAGAGAATGGCCTTATTCTGGCCAAATGTGCCATTTCCTCTCACTGATAATATGTTAGCACCTCCATTTCTTACAGTTAATTTCCAGCCTGTTTATCAAAGTAAATCCTAGTGATATGTGAAAATAAAATGTTTTCTCTTTATTTGTTGGAGTTTACTTCCAACGTCTCATGAAGCTGCTCTCCCTCTTTATTGAAATAAACCTTTCCCACAATTATCGAGTTTTCGCTTTAATCCATCGTTAACTGCTGAAAATATAAAATAAATAGTGTTTTTTTCTGCCTATCAAAAATGTATCCTTGTTTTAATTATTATAACTCAGTGAAACTACTGTAACTTTATAAATATATTTTTGTGTATAAACATCCACAAAACCACCTGAATAAAACCATTTTCTGTAACTACTACACTAAATTAATATTTGTCAAAATCAAAATAATCGTAACAAAATTTTTTAATGTTTATAATGAAAATAAAGTTTTAGAAGCTTGAAGTTGAGTATACATATATAAAATTTTGAATTTTTTTATCAAAATAAATATTTATATTTTTAAACTGTAATGCAGTTGTTCGAATCTCCTTTTTGATATTTATAATTATGTATGCTCATGACTTAATGTCTTGGATTCACTCAATTTCTCATCATCATCACTAGTTCAGTCTCGTGTAAAACATTGTAGCACTTGGCCAGGATATAATTAATTTATGTATTATCACTGTAGAGTTTGTCCATAGTGTTATAGATTTGGGGAATGGGAAAACAGGTTAGACTTCATGATTGGTCCTGATCTTTGTATCTCGGACATGATTAGATTTGGGGTACTTTTGCTTAGATTTTAAATCTTGTTGAATGGACAAATATTTTCCACCGGTACAAGATGTATATATATATGGTAAAACTCACTTGTAGAGGCCTGAACACTTCGCCTTCTATTTTTAAAAAACTTAACTATTTCTCCCCCATAATAACTATATCAAATTTAACAAATGTATGTAACTAGATCTAAGTCTAAATGTTAATAAAAAAAAATGGGAAAAAAACTTACATTTACATGCATATTTTTCATTTATAGCGGTATTTGCTGTATATATAACTGTAAATAAATTAAGTATATTAACTGTGAATGTTTTTACATAAAGAAGAATTAAAAACAAAAAAAAAACTTACATTTTTAGGAGTAGCTTGATGCTACACAAGGGAGGAAATGCATGAAAACGTTGTCACTTTCATGCATATTTCTGAAAAAAATTCCTGCAGGTAGGATGAGAACAAAGGTCTGCTCATCCCAAATTGGTATTTTAGCTTAAGCTTTGCTCTCATCCACATATTTTCCACATTATTGATGTGTATAACATCATCCTCTGGGTCAACAAAGTTGTGTTGATACACAATGACAGAGTGGAGATAGACACCATTAGAAAGACTGCTAATATTATATGCACACCAGCTGTCACTGATAATATGTCTTCCAGGCAAATGGTGTTGCTGGATGAGTGCTTCCAGGGTGTCAGCTGATTTGCCTGCAGTATTTCAGATAGGAAACGTTTTTTGAGCCACTTTCTATCGCACTGAACACCCAATGGCCTTCTCTGAATGCCACTCTGTTGTATTTCTGATGGACAAAATATGACTCGTCGATGATAACTATCTGTGGTTTGCTGTTGTCATCAAATCCACTGAGAAGTGCTGGATTTCTGTCAAAATATGTAGCACAATCTTCCCGGCAAAAATTACACCAGACTATGACCACTTGTTACTGACTTCTGTCTTACGAACAATGATGTAAATTGGAAAATTATACGACCAGCAAAAAGCTATATGAACAATGTTGTTCAAACACAGGTGGCTGCAGATAAAAATGAGCCACTTCTTACTGATATACATTGTTGACACTTTTATCATTGCCATCTAATACCATCTATGCTGGCCAAATATTTTACCACCAAACATTGAATGTTGCAATGCAAACATAGCAAGATGTTCTTTAACAGATGCCTCCTGGCCAGCCACTTCATGGTCAATTCTACAGCTTGCAATTGTTCTATCAGATGATGAGTGTTCCATGTTTCTGCCAGAACATTCGAAACATCCATAATATCATTTGGAGGCACTACTGTTGTGATAGCCACTTTTGCTGCCATTTTTTATAAAGACAAAATTCCACACGGTAAAGAAAAAATAGTTCAGAATTTTACACGTGTCAAAAATGACCCGTGACAAACGTAGTTCATAATTTTTACAGCAGGGACTTTTTGGGTGAGACTACATAGAGCCTAAAAAAGTAAGTTTTGTACATCCATTTTATTTATTAATCTTCATGCAAAAAATCCATTTATAGTTAGATATACTTTGCAATTACATAGTTAGAATGACGTAGTTCAACACACGGATCTTAAATGTACGTTCGTTTTTTTTTTGTAATTTATTCTTCTTTATGTAAAAACATTTAGAGCTAATATACTTAATTTATTTACAGTTATATATACAGCAAAGACCACTATAAGTGAAAAATATGCATGTAAATGAAAGTTTTTTTTTTCTTTTTTTTAAATTAATATTTAGACTTAGATACAGTTACATTACGCTTATTAATTTTGGATATAGTTATTAGGGGAGAAAAAGTAGTTAAGTTTTTTAAAAATAGAGGGTGAAGTGTTCAGGCCGCTATAAGTCAGGTTTACATATATATATATATGTATATTACAAATGCTAATTAGAACACAGTCACCAAACATTTTGTTTATAAATCATGTTTATAATTTATCTAATTCTCTACAGATAAAATTTCGGTTATAGAAATAGGTTTTAATTTTGCTTTAATGCCTTTCCAGATACCTTTTGAGGAAATTTTTGTAATGTTGAATCAGCTTTTGATAAAATAGATTCTCATTGGCTAATTTCGCTAAAGCTGAGATTTGTAATACTTTCAAATCTAAGCTTTATAAAAATAATATTTCAAAGAAAAAAAGGCAACATTAAGTAATATAAAGTTGGACAAATCAATTTTTGTACTTTTAGCTGATAAAGGTAATGCAACAGTTGTTATGAATTGTGACATTTACCATAATAACATTTTCGATCTGCTTAATGATAAAACTTATAAATTATCAAAAAGAGATTGTACAACATATTTAAAAATAAAACAAGCTATTATTAATAACTCACCTTTTTAAAATATAGATAAAAAATAAAATAATCCCTTGTGGAAAATCGTGTATCTGTCCAAAATTTTATAGACTTCCAAAAATTCACAAACCAGATACCCCCTTCTTCTAATAGCAAGTGCACAAAGGTGTCTAACTGATATTTTAGCTAGATATTTATCAGATTTCATTAAACCTGCAATCCCATTTGTTAAATAATATATTAAAAACTCTTTTCATTTTATTTCTATTTTAAAAAGTTTAAAAATTAATGCTAATGACATTCTGATCAGTTTTGATGTCGTGTCTTTGTTTACAAACATTCCAATTAATGAAAGTTTAAATATAATCTCACAATTTTACAATTTACCAGACCATGTTATTGCTTTGATTAAACATTGTCTCTTGAACACATATTTTATATACAATGGACAGCATTACAGATAAGTTTTTGGTACTTTTATGGGCACACCTGTCTCAGGAGTAATAACTGATTTATTCATGAGAAATATAAAAACGTGTGCTTTAGCATCATCATCTTTAAAACTTCTAATTTCGCTGTGGTACATAGATGACAAGGTTGTCATATGGCAACATGGAAAAAATAAATTAGATGCTTTTTTTACATATAAATAATATGCATCCTCATATTAAACTTATGATGAAGACAGAGTCTGATGTAGAACTCCCTTTTCATTGATGATCTAGTTACCAAAACACAAAGTAGTTTATCTTTTTCGATTTACAAAAAAAATACACATAGGGACAGATATTTACTTTTTCATTTTCATCATCACCCAACTCAGATACTTTTTGTAGCTAAAACTCTTTTAAATAGAGCAATTAACTTTTCAGATAAGTCACATCTGAAAGAATAAATAAATCATTTTAATAGTGTTTTATTAGCAAATAATTACAATTATAAATTTATATAAAAAAAGCCTTATTTCAAGCCCAAAATGGACAAAATTAAAAACAAAAAGATAATAAATCAGCTATTAGGATTTGTGTTCCACGTTTAAAGTAACTACAGACAGTATTGGCCATATATTAAAATGCTATAATGTAGATACAGCATTTTTTACTCATCAAAAGATCAGCAATATTATAATCAAGCCTAACTATTCAATCCCTTTTGAATCTCAAGGTGTTTATCAAATCTCATGTGAAAATTGTAAAGCTTCTTACATAGGTATGAGTAATCATTGCATCAGTGTTAGTAGAGATGAGCATGCTAATGCAGTTAAACAACACTCATCATCATCAGCACTTTCAGTCCATACTATAAATTGATTTTTCTATTACCAGAATCCAGATGAGATAATCTCTACCAGTGCAAAATTAGTGAAGCCATTGAAATGCTTAAAAGGCCAGATTGTATCAACAAGCAAGATGATACATGCAATCTTCCTCCTATTTGGAATGATTTCTTTAAAAAAAATCTAAATTTTACATTTTTGCTATTGGTAAAACTTTAACATTTTTTTCAAATCAGTAATTATAGTGCCTCTAACTGTCTTTCTACCTTTTGTCACCCAGTGGATGACATGTATGACCAAGTTGAAACATTGGTTGATGAATATTTAATTTTTTTAACATGGATGAATCTGCAAAATATTTATTATGGATATATGTAAATTCATAAATAATTATTAAAAAATACAATATTTAAATGCTTATAAAAAAATTAATAAATTGATAAACAATTGAAAAGATAAACTTTAATGAGAAATAAAAATCGTATCATTTACAAATGAACATATAGGTGTGGTAGTGGATATATAGGTGAATCGAGGTGTACATTGGAAAAAAAACAAAAAAGCATATAATATTGTTAAAAGGTGTTCAAAATACCAAACAAAACTATCGAAATAATGATTATTTATTAGCTTCTGTCTTTTATGACCATAATAAATCATGTATTTATTGTTTTGATTTTAATTATAGCAATGTACAATTATTGGAAACTGAAAGAAATAATAATAATAAAAAAACTAAAAGAAGCAATGTTAATATATATATAAACAAGCAAGATGTAATTAATAGACAAGCAGAAAATGTTAAGATGACAGAATTATGGGAAAGTTGAAATCATGGAATTAAGAGAAAACTGACAATTTAAAAGTCTAGTTACCAAAAACTACAAAATAGTTGAAAGTGCTTCTATGTGATGGGTATAGATATATTTTTATAAGCTTTTAAGTACTGTATTTTATAATATTTATTTATAAAATTATGTTTATTATTTTGAAAAAATACATTGATTTGTAATATTATTAATATATATAATATGTGTGTGTGTGTAAAATAATTATATCACCTTTAGATAAACTTTTTAAAATATATAACATTGTAACCAATTCAATTTTTACTTAAGATTTTTAATGCTAAAATATTATATCTACTTAATATTCTTAAAATATATATCATGTCTATGTCTTGTGGAGAAAAATGATGATGAGATAAATATAAATCAACTCCAATATGGCAAAATAATATAATAATAATGATTAGAAATTAGTCATATCAGTTATCTGGTGTCTGACCTACTGTCCAAACATATTAGTTCTGAACTAGTTCGTACCTGGGGTTTACTCCTAAACAAATAAAGTGTTTGGATATTAGGGGATTGAATCTAGCAGTTGAGAAGAGCCCAATCTGGAAATGTGATTGTGTTATGCATTGCAACACTCGGTTTGATCATGGATAGTATTGACAGCTTTGTTATCAATAGTATTCTCCACTTTGCTTGTGCCCATTCATTTTCAAATATTTATAATTAAATAAGATCATAAATGTATTATAAATAAGGTTGTAAACCAATTAAACCTATTTACAGACTAAGTGAGAGCTTATCAGATCAAACCTGGTACAATATATATATATATATATATATATATATATATATATATATATATATATATATAATACGAATATTTTTACCTATTTCTTCAGGTTACTTATTCATTTTTAAATAGTATTTATATAAAAAATACATATATTTCATGAGGTCTTCACCTATTCTTTCATCTTACTAAGATATTTTGAAAAATAGAAATGTATATAAGAAGGTCTTCACCTACTAAATCAGGTTACTTATTCATTTTGATAAATATAAATATCTAAGAGGGTCTTTATCTACTACATCAGGTTACTAAGATATATATGTATGATTATCTTTACCTATCCATTGAAGTTACTTATCCATTTTTATACAGTATATATAAAAATATATTAATATCATGAGGTCTATATCTATTCTTTCAGGTTATTTATTTATTTTGAAACTGCAAATATGAGTAAGAGGGTCTTCATCTTCTACATCAGGTTTCTTATTTATTTTGACTTGAGGGGTTAACTTATTCCTTCTGGTTTATTCCTTCAGGTTACTTCTTTTTCTTGAAAAGACAAAAATATATAAAAAGGTCTTCACCTATTACATCACATTATATAAATATATATATATATCTTCCACTATTCATTCAGTTTACTTATGGACTTTTAACAGTATATATATATATATATATCATGGAAAAAAATGAATTTTTTAATTTTATGAAAAAAATAATAAATCTTTACCCTTGGAAATAAATAAAAAAATCATTTTTAACTTCTCATCTATATATCAAATTTAAACAATATTTAGCTTAGAAATCCAGATAAATTTTTTTTTACACATATAACACTTTTTTATGTCTTTAATCAAACTTATTACTATCCAATGTATTATCAATAACCAATCCATGGTAATGAAATTATTTTAAGCCAAAATCCAGGAAGAAGATAAAAATGTTTGCATATATATTATAACGGTTTCTTAAGTATCTGCCATATAGGGCACCACCAGGTTATTGCAACCTGGATAATTTATACAGTAGGCAGATATGTCCTGTGAAGATTTAATTTTTACATATTTTATTCCGACCATCAACCCATGCCACTAGCTAAGAGAGATGCAGAGATTTATTATATATAAATTCGTAATTAAAATATTTTCAATATAAACAAAATTAAAAGAAGCCACTGCCAGTAATCACACAAACAAACGTTTATTAAACATATAATTAAAATTTAGAATTATTTTAGTATAACTTTTACTTTATAATTTAATTAACATTTTAACTTTTATTTTAAAACTTAATTTCTATTATTTTAACCATTATTTTAGAAGTTCACACAGATGAATTTAATATTTTATTAGTATAAAGTATGAATAGACTACAAAGATAGCATTTGAAGAGAATATATTATATTCTTTATTTAAACTTAGGCTAAAAGATCACAATCAAGCTTACGATAATATATCTGATATACTGATGTATTCAATGCAGCATGAATATGACAGCACAACACCATACTGTCAGAAATGCACAATTGAACAGCATAGTTATACAGAAGAAATTCTCTTTTGTCCAGTACAGGAATGTTATATCTATTTGGTGAGAAGAACAATAAAAAAATCCATAGGAAAGGATTGAGGTTCTTTTTGCTGACACAGATCCCATTCCATAGGTGAAAGGGGAAATCCAAAGGACAGGGAACACCATCTGTCTCCAATGGTCAATAATAAATAGCCTTATTTTCCACAAGAGGGGCATATAATGTGGTCCTGCATGTAGAGGATCTTCATACTATATTTTCTAATTACACCAATACATCCAATCCATTGACCCAATTTAACTGCAAAACAAATAACCTAAGATGACTCTCCCTTACTTAAACTAATATAACTTTACAAATCTATGCAGCCATTCATGCCTGATTTAAATTTAACTTGACTTAATTAAAAGTTTAGATTAACAGAAAAAAACATAATAAACATATAAATTAATAAAAATGATTTTTTAAAAAAATACATTCAATAAAAATAAGTTTTAATAAAATAGTTTAGTCTGGACAGATAGGAATTTCTATCACTATAAATTAAATACTGTGACAGTTTTTTACTTAACACACATGAATTATCTAAAGTTGTTACAGTTTTAAAAAGTCCATATTGTGTAATTGCTTGTAATTTGAAAGGTGTTAATTCTTACGCTGTCATAAAAAGATCACTCTGATGTCCTATGGTCTGCAATATAAGAAAATGATTGGTCATTTTTCTTTTTTTGTTTTTAAAAAAACTGAAGGGATTGAAAAGTGCATCTTTTCATTCCCTTCTCCTTCAACTCTGTCCACACAAATACATATTTCACACCTTTTCTTTCACACCTCTTTCCCCTAATTTATTTTTACTTTTACTGTTTATATTAAACTTTCAGATTGAGTGGACATTACATCATGATGATGTTGGTTCTTTTATTGAGGTCCATCTCCTGAAAGTTTTTTACTGGCTATTCTGTTCCTATGGATTTTTTCTCTTTCATCTCACCTTTACTTATAAATTTTGAGATGTTCAAGGTTTAGTTTATTTTAACTAATTAAAAAAAAATCATTTCCATTTTACACATTAGCATTAATTAATTTATACAAATTCTTAAAGATATATTTTTATCTTTAAATCTTTTACGTTTTTTTTTCTGAAAATTTAGTTTTAAAATATTTTTTTCTCTTTAATAAAGTTTTTTTTTAATAATTTGTCCATTTGTGCAATTCTATTTATATAAGTTTAGATCACTTAATTTTTAAATTTTATTTTTTAAAAAAGATGTTTTATTTGCAAAATTTTTAATTTTTAATTTGTAACTTTACTTATTATAGTAATTTTGCTTATTATAGTAATCTAATGGCATGTGTGCCCACTACAATAGATAGTAAATTCTGACTCTTTTGTCATTTATCTAAACAAACATATGCTTGTTCAATGTTTTTGGTAAAACGCCATCTATTGATCATAAATAAAAATGACAGCAGGTTAAAGTGATTATAAATTGTTTTTGTTTTTCATAAATGTACCTTTAAATGTTTTTGCAATGATATACATTGCAAACACTTTAACTATGTGGTGAAACTGAACTGAGATCAGAGCCATGTAGCTATCTGGATTGTTGTGCTGAGGTTGAAGACTTTACCGGTCTGAAAAATTTCATGCTTGCAAACTGATAGAAACTTTTTGCATAAACACTTGGAGTCAGTGTTTAGATCTAGTTTCTCTAGCTCTATCCTTCACTGATGATAGCAAATTAGCTTGAAATCAGCTGAAAGGTGGGCAAAATGAAAGAAATAGTGAATTCTGACTCTTTTGTCATTTATGTAAAAAACGTATGTTTGGTCAATGTTTTTGGTAAAATGCAATCTATTGTTCATAAATACAAGTGACAGCAGGTTAATGTGATTATAACTTGTTTTTGTTTTTCATATATATATATATATATATATATATATATATATATACAACTACATAATATTCAGGGTTCTATATGAGAATGATTAATAGCACCATGACTGGACATCCAAAATCCAGGATAAAAAAAACTATACATATACCAAGTTCAGGATCATGGTACATATAATTTTTTAAACTTTTTAATACTATATGTTGAGTTCAGAAACATGGAATTATCTCATGCCACATGTTTGGGTAACCAAAATTTGGGGATAAAAAAATACTGTTCCATTTGAAATTGTATATTAATTCAACACAATACATAATCTGCATTAAAATACCTCCAGTCCAACCTTTGGCAAGATTGAAAATCAAAAATATTTATGGATTCTAACTTGTTTATGCACCCTCTAAATCTAACACAATTAACAACATTTTTGAGGCACCCAATTACTTTTTACAAACTCTGGTTTTCAGCAACAACAGTAGAACATGAGCCTCTGACATTTCTGACATTTAACAATGGCATTTACTCAAATTCTACATATACAAGAGTTGATAAAAAGATGGTGTGTGTCCTTAAGTCATCTGATAGCAGCACAATATTAAGATAAAAATGCAATGTTCAATGTAAAATTAATTAACACAAACCATAGGTAGGTTAAATTTATATATATATATATATTGAGCCGGATTGATTTTTGATTCAATTGTTTTATTACTAAAATTAAAAAGGGAATACAACTTCATTTTCATTAAATGTCTAATGCTCAATTTTTTATTATTATTTAAAACACATATGCATTTATATTTTAAAAAGATTATTTAATGTTTATAAAATTGATTGTAAAATAAATAGTTCACTTTCACCGTCTGTTTTAATCAATTTGATTAAAAACAGGCCAGCTTGCTAATTATATATTCCTGTTGCTTTTATTGTAATTATTTTTAAAGTTAATTCTAAAAAGCAGAGATTTAGTTTTGTATTTGTCATTTTTGTTTCAATTATTCCTGGTTGGAAGTCTTAAATTAGATTGAGCAGGAAATTAATATTTGCCCTGCCTGGAATATAGAATGGACACTAATGAAAGTTTTGCATGGGAAATGTAGTGAGGCAAAGAGAGCCCACCAATTTTAAGAGAGAAAAGAGATTCATTATTAGATACACACTTGGATTATAGCTTGCAAAGAGATACAATTGTGAGTAGCTGTTTGGACATTTAATTCCTACTAAAAACTTAAATAATTATTGACAAACTTCATTGCTATGCAAGATGTCAAAATCCACAACTGTGAGTTTTGCCATCATTAGAATGTCTGGCTAATGTAAATCAAAGTATGGACCCATGATGACCAGCTCTTCTTCAGTCATGCCATGAACATCTAAAATAAACACTGCCTCTACCTTGCCACTTTTAAAGAACCTGAAAGATGAACTATAATCAAAAGTGTGCACTCATCACTAAATCACCAGGACTCTGTCTTACCATAAGCTAAACTTTTTCCTATTCTAGCGAGAGTAAATAAATTGCATTTAATTAAATCTCTGCTCAATCTAATGATAAATATGTTTTAAAATGGTATTAATTGTTTTTTTAATTATTTATTATCTGCATATACTCTTTTCTAGTATATAAAGTATGTTTTGGAATCTTAGTTTTAAGATTCCAAGTTTGTTTGAAATTTTCGTTTATCAGAGAGGGCATTAGGATATTGTATTTTATATGTTTAATATATACCTGATTATTTTGTTAACTATTACAAAACTCATAGCAGTTTTCGTAATCTTTATTTATTCACCTGCCCTTAGTTGTAAAATAAGGAATCTTTAAGCATGTTTCGTTTGCGCTTTTTGTACAAACAACGAAATCTTTTTGCTGGCTATTTGTTAAGTTATTTCTTCGGGTTGTCTGAAAGTAGTCATTTCTTTCTGGATTACGTAAGATCATAATCAAATATCTTTTGCTGTTTTGTAAGTGAGATCAACCACGTTTACTTTGAATGTAGTATTATGCACATCAGTCCTGCGGCGTTTTAATGACAGTAATTAAAATATTACTGCTCGGACATTCATGCTGGGTACATTGATTTCCGGCAGGACAATAACTGTTTTATTATCTCTGATTCAGGAAGCTAAAATTGTTGTTTGTTTTGTAATTTTACAACTGGCCAGCAAGAAGATATTTTCCTAACCATTTCTTCTATTTTAAGTGAGATAATTTTGCTGCCAAAATGTTTTATGCCTTCATGTTTGTCGTACTCTTGTGCACTCTCTGGTAAATATGCGGATGTTAACATAAGTCACTTTTATATTCATGGCTAGATGTCTTCACTCTATTGCACAACTTTTAATAAAATTAATAAATTGTTTAAACTTACTTTGGCTGACGTTTGTCTTTGTGCTTTGATTTCTCAGCTGTCTAAATAATATTTAAGATATCTAGTTCCTCCCTGAGTGTATCTTGGTGCCTTTTGATTCACATATCCTGTCCACCCTAAAATAAATGTCTAGTTCCTATTTTCAGACTAGTGGCACCCCGAAGTCAGTATATGTGAATCTCAAAGAGCTTTCTCTCATTATAATATATATATATATACACTGTAACCTTTTGAAATAGAGAAAAGGGTGTGAGAAAAAAGTGATAAGAAAAAAAAATGCTAATAATGACATGAGAGATAATGATTAAGATAAATGATGAAAATGAAATGAGAGAGGCCAATTGTAACCTGATAGAATAAGAGATAGATAAAGAGAAAAATAAAAAGAAGAAAAAGAGATAAAAATGAAATGAGAAAGGAGTGTGAGGAAGAGCAACGACAGAGAAAAGAAGGAAAAGAAAAGAATTGATATGGAAAAGAAATGGGAAAATAATAGAAATGATATATGTAATAAAGAGAAAAAAGAGTTGAGATGATGGGAAAGATATTAGAAAAGAATGTTTTAAAGGCTGGGATGATAGAAAGATATGAGAAAAAGAGATATAAGAAAAAGATGGAATAAAGGAGAGAGAAATGAAATGAATAGAGAATTAGAGAGATAAGAAGACAATAGAATAAAGAAGAGATAATGATAAAGATAAATGATGAAAATGAAATGAGAATGGCCAATTGTAACCTAATAAAATAGAGAGAGAGATAATAAGAAAATAAAATAAAAGAGGAAGAGAATAAGGATAAATAATGAAAATGAAATGAGAGAGGCCAATTGTAACCTAATAGAATGTGAGGGGTGTGTGAGAAAAAGAAAAGAGAGAAAAAGATAATGCTACTAAAAAAAATGAAATGAGATGATGGAAAGGAATGACATGAAAAGAAATGGAATAGAATTGAAATGATATAAAATGAACTATAAATAAGAGACTCTAAATGACTCGGCTCAGTGGGGTTACAATAAATTTAAAGAAAAGAGATGACGATCCACAGATGTATAATCAAATAAAGCTCAAATCCAACACTGCTGAACTATACCGACTATAGTATATTAATAATAGTCTAATACTAAACCATACCAAAGATTATCGAAATCACTACTCAAAGCTTACCAGATTAGTTTTACCAATAAATCATAGACTCTCTGAATAAAACCTATGATGCTTTGCTTTATAATATTATCTTACAGAATTATATTTACTAAGCAACAAAAGTAAATAAACTCAGGGATTTTAAAACTAACACTCTTGCATAAAATTAAAGTTTAAGTTAAGTTGCCTAATAAAGAATTACTGTGATTAATAAATAAATAAGTGACATCTTAGCTGACCATAAAATAATTATAATATGTTCAATCTTAGAATAATAAACAAAACAAATATTAATTTATAAAATTTAATTAATCAATTTAATTTAACTAATAATGGCCTATTATCTAAGATATTACTTGAGCAAAGAAAAGAGCAAGGGTACTTTTAATGCCTTTCCATACTCATAGACAACCACTAAAGACCTCAAATGCAAATGGATTAGAATTCTTTAAATATATAAGATTTAAGATGATGATCGATGATGTGCAGTGAATATAAGATATTGTGCAGCTTTTAAAATAATATTAATTAAAATATTCTTCTGAAGTACTAATATTGTTAATATGATATTGCATAATCTTTAATCTGAAAGATATACTGATAATTTTAAAAAAATAAACTTTTAACTAAGTATTTAATTATGTATCTGCTATAGTGCAATTATCTGTATTTGTGATTAGATATGAGAATCTTTTACTTAAACATAGCTTTTTTAAATTTTCAAAACAGTATCAATTGTATTTAATTAACTTAGAATCTACTTGTAAATTTCTGAATTGAATATTCATTAACTTTAAAATTTAAGACTTTGTGAACTTGGAACCCAAAACAATAATATATTTTCATATAAAAGTAAAACAAACAAACAAAACTTTTGAAATAATAATAATTTGATTTATTAATAATGAGAAGAAATGTTTATAAATACAGTGGAATACAAACAGTGCCAATACAGCACTAAGATTTTATATAACTATTTGGACTAATTAATATATTATTGTTTATATTAAAAACTCTAAGCTTAATTTTATACTCTTCAACTTAAGAAACTCTAAGGTGGAGTAAGCATATTCAACAATACTTTTGAAAAAATATCATCACTAGTTTCACGGAAATAACTAATATTACAGCTAGATATATCTTTATATCAGATTAAGCTAATACTAAAATTAAACTAAATTAAGGGTATGGGACAGTCATTCATCAGAGATCAGTTATATATATATATATATTACAATAGAATGACAGCCTGTTAAGCTAATTGCGCAGATGCTGTGAGGATGTTATTATTAATAAATGAATACCTTCGAACGACCATATGATATAGTATTTGTATAAGAGTAAAAAGGAATCCTCTTACTCTTACGACTCAAATGTTTATAAATGAGCAAATCTGAAGTAGTTGTAATGAGGGCGTGACTGTCTAGAAAATTTCGTTGGTGTCATTCATACAGACATTATATGTAGTAATTTAAAGTGACTATTATGTAGTCACGCCTTCGTTACAACTACTTCAGATTTGCTCATTTATAAACATTTGAGTCGTAAGAGTAAGAGGATTCCTTTTTACTCTTATACAAATACTATATCATGTGGTCGTTCGAAGGTATTCATTTATTAATAATAATATCCTCACAGCGTCTGTGCAATTAGCTTAACAGGCTGTCATTCTATTGTAATAATAATCGTATGCAAGACGTCATAAAAATAAATGTTTATTCATATATATATATATATTTTAAATAACTTTAGTCCACATAAAATTATTCCCTCAATGTTTTAAAGATAATGATGTAACAGAATTACAAATCCAGTGGTGAAATTCTGGATGAAAATATTAAATTATTATGTGTGAATTGCCACTTATACCATATGCATATTTAATAAATTTTAAAATAAATATAACTTATTGTTGTTAGCTTGTGTGTGATAAAACTATCATAGCAACAATTCAAACATTGATATACCTATGAGCCTTAAATTAGCTACAACTACCTGAAGAAATACATTTTCTCAAACAAGCATATCTTGTCATCACAAATCTAAAACAAATACAACATCATCTACTGTGCTGGAATTAGCATTAAGTCATAATAAATGATAGGCAAAAATATAAAGATACTAGGCTCCACAGAGCTGGAAAAGAATATGGTGGCTTCCAAAAATACCTAACTTCAAGGCAAAAATGACGATATCTGAAATTTATCTTCAGTACATCTGGGAACAGGAACACCCACCAAAAAATTACAATCCTCTCATGGGATTTCCAATGCTTATAAATGTGATCATCATCACTGAAAAATACAATACCCTCTTTTTTGGGGACAAGCACTATCAAATCATGGAAATACAATACAATAAGGATGGAGGATTTTCTTGACTCCATAAGCATATTCAAAAATTATAAACTAAGCCTAACTCTTGAGGCTAACAAATTCTAACTAATAGCAAGATATATACTTCACTTAAACTAACTAAGTTATTTCCAAAAAATTTATAAAATACAAAACGTATATCCAATATTCAAACCAACAAAGCAAACTATGTGTCAAATGATTACTGTAGAAAATACTTTAAACTTAAATGCATATAAAATTCTAGGCAAGGCACAATGCACACATAACAAAATATTAAATGCTAAAATATAATAACTAGTGGACTTTTGAAATGGTAAATTAAATGCAAGAATATTTACTTCTTGATGAATATAAAATATTTGTAATTATTCTTAATATAACATTCATAAAACAAATGAATGGATGTTCTCTGATAAACTTCTTTAGTAAATTTAAAATAAAATTGAGTAAAACATCCCACTTATATGGAAATAAGACTGTGATATTTAAATCTCTATGATAAAATTATTAAATAGAAACTAGCTAGTGTAATGCTTGCCATTTAGGATCCAGTGTTAATTGTCCTGATGTCCTGGGGAGAATGGTATGCTGTTGGCTGTTTTATTTATTCATCCAGAGTTTCTTCACTTTTTGTGGTATTTTATTTCTGGGCCCCGATAGGCTGTAGTCCACAATATGGGAAAAGGATGTCATTTTTATTTTGTTTAAAAAAACGGAAAAATTGCAAGTGCATCTTTCAATTCCTTCTCCTACAACTCTTTACAACTTAACACATGTCTCACCTTTCTTTATCACATCTCTTTCTCTCTAATTATTTATTTCCAACTTTTTCATTTTGTATTAGACTTTCGGATGAGTGGACAATACATCATGATGATTATGGTCTTTTCATTGAGGTCTGTTTCCTAAGGATTTTTTTTTATTGGCCATTCTGTTCCCATTGTTATTTCTCTCCTATCTGACCTTTAATTATATATTTTAAAATGCCCAAAGGCTAGTTCACTTGGACTAATTAAAATAATCATTTCCATTTTACATAATAGAATTAATTAAATTATAGTACGTTTTTTTTATCTTTAAATCTTTTAAATAATTTTTTTGTGACAATTTAGTTTTAAAATACTTTCTTTTGGTTTAATACTGTTTTTCAAATATTTTTTCATCTGTCCGATTTTTTTATATATAAACTTGAGATGACTTTTAATTTTCAATTTTATTTCTTAAAAAAAAAGTTTTTATCTCTGAACTTTTATTTTCAGTTTTATTTATTAGAATGTAACATGTGTGCTCGTTAAAAGATATATATATACTTTGCTTTTAATAAAAAGGAATTTACAATAATAAATAAAAAAAATGTAAAGTTAAACTTTATAAATTTTATGCGCACATCTCAAATATATACATAAGAATATGTATATATATACACACACAGCTGAAGGAGCTAGATGGTATATGAGGTTTGAACATGGGTTATGTGGAGGGAACCATCAAACTCAATCTTAAATTAAGAATGACTGCTTCAATATCTATTGTCAATGCAAAAGCAGTATATTTCAGCAGAGTCAAACATTTTAACTGTGTCTTCTATTTTTATATTGAGGTTACTTAGGACATTATTGAAGTATCTTATAATATCCATTATTAATACATTGTACAGGCTTAAACCCATATTACTATATGTAATATAGGTAGATTTGAATTCAGACTTTCACACGACCAACTACTCTCAGTGCCATTCCATATTGCTGACCCCCTTGATCACACACATGTTGAAAATATAAATAATCACCAATACATGTATTTCATGCTAAACGAGCAATCATCAATTGGTCTAGATTACTATCGTCACACATATATATAATCAGTGATTAGCTTTATATTAAAATATTCAATCTTCATACTTTAATGGACAGGCTTCAAACTATTTCAACTCACAACTCTTCAGCTTTTCATTTCATTAAATATCTGATGGTGGAATGTAAAGCCCTTGTTAGTGCCAAGGTTGTCATCCTACCCATGTTGACATATTACACATTTTTACCTCTCATGTACAGGAGAACAATACATTAATATGTACATATGTGAAAGATGGGCAGAACTTTTACACACTATTTATATAAATTAATACATTGTACAGGTTTAAACCTGTATTAATATATGTAATATAGGCGGGATTTGAACTCAGACTGTCACAAGACTCACTACTCTCAGTGCAATCTCATATTGCTGACCCACCTGATCACACACATGTTGAAAAGATAAATAATCACCAATATACGTATTTTATACTAAACCAGCAATCATCGGTTGGTCTAGATTACTATCCTCACATATATAATCAGTGCTCAGCTTTATATTAAGATAGCCAATCTTTATACTTTATTGTTCTTCTATACATGAGAGGTCAAAATGACTAATATGTCAACAGGATAGGATGACAACCTTTGGCAATAAGAAAGACTTTGAACATTCCACCATCAGACTTTTAATGAAATGGAAGGCTGAAGTGTTGTTGGTTGGAATAGTTTGAAGCCTGTCCATTAAAGTATGAGGATTGTCTATCTTCATATAAAGTAGAGCACTGATTATATATGTGGGGAGATAATAATATAGACCAACTGATGGTCACTGGGTTAGCATGAAAAATGTATATTGGTGATTATTTATCTTTTCAACAGGTATGTTATGAGGTGGGTCAGCAATATGAGATGGAACTGAGAGTAGTGGGTCATGTGAAAGTCTGATTTTGAATCCCACCAATATCCATTATTCAAAAAACAGTTAATTTAAAATAGTTAACATAATCTAAAAACACCTTAATAAATAAAAAGTTTGTTTATCAACACATTCTGAAAGTCTGTATTAATAAAAATGTATAAACTATTATTAAAAAACTGTTCAGAAAAAAATAATGTGTTTTTATTCTTGTAATATATCATTTCATTTAATTAACAATGCAAAAATATACAATATTATTAGGCTAATGGATGCACAAGAACATATCATTTCTATACAAAACCTCTAACTAAAATCAAGTCAATGAAAATAATGGGTAATGTTGGAATAACATGATTTTATAATGGTAAGAAAGTTTAAGAAAAAATGTGCAGTATGATTTTACTTAGTCATTTTATATTAAATAAATCATATTTTTTTTCAAAAACCAATCAAAAATCAATGTCATTGGTATTTAGACTGACAAGAAAGTTAATTTGTTATCACGATTTTTTAAATTAAGTTCAGAAAAAAATTCAAAGATATATTGGGTATGTTTAAAAACTATGCCAACATGAACTTATTGCTAAATCTCATAAAGATAAAGTTTACTGTAACAATGGCTGTATTTCACATCAAAATCGCTTCTAATGTATAAAATCAATGACTTTTTGAAATACTTATCAATAAAGGATCCAATAATTAATTATTAATAATGATAAGATTCTTGAAAAACATGAAAAACTTTTTAAAATAAAATCAATTCTATAAGTAATTAACCTGCTTTTACAATTTATTGTTTTCTGAAAATTTTAGAACTGAAAAAATTAAGCAATAAATAATGATAAAACATAACCCTTTTTAACTTGGGTGGTATGAAGACATTATAAAGTATCCATGGAAAACAAAAAAAATTGAATCAACATTGCAGCAGTTTATGCATGAATTTTTATTTGCAGAATAAATAATGTAATTAATGGGAACAGAGTATTATGCCTTGAATTATTGGTCACACAAGAAAAAGTGAAATGTGTGACATTCATCAGAATAATAATTGTGCTTTTAAGCATATGGTGAGTCTTCATAGATGAAGTATATTTTTACATCTTGAACCCAAGTGAATATGTAAACATTCTAAATATGAATAACATTTGATATGAAAAGATATTAATTACCATTCTTTTAGAAGTGTGTGTGAATGTTTGTGTCGAAAGTTTGTTTTAATATCAGAATATAATTTTTTATTGCATTATATTCATTGCCATTCCCTCTTTTTTCTTATTCTGAAGTGATTATCTTAGATTTCTGAAAGTATAAAAATGCATAAAATTGAAAACATTGTATAAATAAATAATCAATCAAAATGAGATTGAAATAAACAGCTATTAAAAACTACATTATAATATTTATCAAAGCATCCTTCATCCCCATTAATCCCAACTCAAGATATTATACTATACAATTCACATAACCAATTAATTATATCTACTCCATTGATTGGCCATTATTTGTATTAAACTGAACTTTTGAAATTACTCACTTACATATTATAATCAAATAAATAAATTTAGCTTATTTTGCATCTTACATGTACATACAATTTACAATATTCATTTAACTAGTCTGAACAAGCAGTAACCTGTAATCAATGTGCTTTACAATTTGCAATAATCAAGCATATTTTGCTGATAGAGATATCTTCCATACATGACATCAGATAGTGATTTTTATAGAGACAAGAATGGCTGTCTTGCCTTTACCATAAATGTCCACTTATATACGCAAATCTGAAGCATCTTGATTTGGAAGAGTGAAGTAGTTGTTTTCTCCACTGTTTATATCCACTATTTTTTACAAATTAACTTACAAAAAATCTTGCGATTTATGAATTAATATTATGATTTTATTGTTCAAAATTCTATAAACTACTTAGAAGTAGTAATTAATTTATATAGCACACAGGAAGCTTATGTAAATAATCTGAACAGGCACTAATCTGTATTCAATGTGCTTTAAATTTTGCAATAAAAAAGCACATTATGCCAAAAGAAAGATCTTCCAGACCATGACACAAAATAGCGATATTTATAATGACAAGAATTGACATTTTGTCTTTAACCTAAATGTCCACTTTGCTTTGGAAACATGAAGTAGTTGTTTTCTCCACTGTTTACATCCACTACTTTTTTTACAAATTAACTTACATTAAACCTTGTGATTTACAGCAATTTAATATTATGATTTTACTGTTGGAAACTCTATAAACTATTGAGAACTTTAAAGTGAATTGAATATAGGTTATGTCTCTTCAGACTATTTACATAAGCATTCTGTGCACTATAAAATTAATTACTACTTCTCAATAGTTTATACAAATTCCAACAGTAAAATCATAATATTAAACTGCTGTAAATAGCAAGATTTCATGTAAGTTATTTTGTAAATGACATAATGGATTTAAACTGTGGATAAAACAACAACATCACACTTCCAAATCAATATGCTTAAGATTTGCCTAGATAAGTGAATATTTAGTTTAAAGACATGATAGCTATTCTTGTCTTTATAAAAATTGCTATTTTGTGTCATGGTTTGGAAGATCTTCCTAACAGCAAAATTAACGCCTGTTCAGACTATTTACATAAGCTTTCTGTGTGCTATATAAATTAATTACTTCTTCTCAATATTCATTTAAATAAAATATGTGAAATTTATTTTATTGGATTATATTATATAAGTATATAATTAACAAAATTCTATTTAATATATATATATAGTATTCAGTTGAGGGAGTAGATATTATTAATTGGTTATGTGATTTGTATAGTATAATATCTTGAGAAGATATCAATGAGATGAAAGCCAATAAAATATTTATTATAATATATTTATTAATAGTTGTTTTTTTATCTTATTTTTAATAATTATTTATTTATGTACTTGTGGCAACATTATGGATAAATAAATTATATTGTATATTTTTATCATTATAATAACTCAAAACATTATATGAAATAAATTTTGCTAAAAAAAAATATTTACATTTAGGGTCTAATTAATAGACTTTGCAATTTTTAAACAATAAATGATAAATAAGTTTAGCTATATATTGTAACCGTATACCCTGTTTGAGTGAATCACGTTAAATTGTAAGTTTTTTTTTTTCTCTTAAAAAATTATAACATGAATGTACATATACAAGTAGTTGTGCACAGTACTCTTATCACTCACCCAGAATATTTATGGATGTCATTTGTTGACTCCAAGCGCCAATCCTATCTACAAGTAAAAAAGAATTATGCTAAAAGAGATTGATTATCAATTTCTAATAGACAGAGCTTTTATCTCTGGCTAGCTCAATCAGGGATGGTGGTTGTTAACCATGGGAAAAAGATGGGAGAAAACCTTGTGCACCCATAAATGCATAAACGCCTGAACATATATTATTTTTGTTTAACACTACTCTATAATTATATGATATGATCTAAATCCTAAAAGAAATAAACATTGAATGCACACACCTGTAAATTAAACAAATTTAATATTTATTCATAGAAACAAAACAAAATCCCATAATCATGTATTGGCTTGTGCTCCAATATCTGAATATCAGGCTAAACAAAACAAAATCCCATAATCATGTATTGGCTTGTGCTCCAATATCTGAATATCAGGCATACAAACACACACTTCGCATAGGTTCATAAATATAATGAAATGCATAAATCATACATTACAAAGTACATGCCATAAGACATTTTCTAGGTTATTCATTCATAGAATTATGCTGGGTAATATTTCAAATGTTTCTTTGTTTTCTTTTAACCCAGATGCTTTATTATTTTATTAATAATAAGTCTTATCTATGACATGACTGGCATTTAAGAAATTGTTTCGAATTCCCTTGATGTTTCTTTTCCGGGTGAAGATAAATGGTAATATTCAATTGCTTGATGTTGTGACATAGTTAATAAGTGATTTTTGGTAGCTCTCTATTGATTCCATTGGCATGTTCAGTGGCATTCAGAGAAGGATATTCTGCAGGGAGTTTAGTAAGAGCTTCATTCCTATATGGACAGCAACTGCAATAACTCTGCAAGATGGCTGGCAGAGCTTGATCTGTTTTGTCCTTTATCCCAGCCTATTAATGGCTGATCAATATATATAATTTTAAACTGATCTTTCTGTGATCTCACTAATAGCATTACCAGTTCTGGAATGTCTTCAAGTTCAGCTTTCAAAAACCTTAATTAAAATACTATTGTTTTTTTTCTTTTTAAATAAATCCATGTGGTTTGAACAAACAAAGCCATTCAGCAACTTTTCTTTCTTGATAAAAATGGCTTTTATCTAACAAGATAGCGATCTATATATTTTTATTTTTTACTGGCATTTAACTTTTTTTTAACAATTATACACTCTGTCTTCCATCTTGAAATAATTTCCTTTTAATTAAAATACTTTTATTCATCAAGATAACAATCTATACCTTTTTTGATTATTTCCTTGCAATTAACATATCTTTTTGTAAATTCTGTCCTTCATCGTCCATCTTGAAATTAAAGCTTGGTCATGTAAATTTTTTTCTTTTTATGAATTTATTACACTTATTCACTCATGCAGCAATATAAATACACATGCTTCTAAACAAAATACAATAGCACAAATCATATAACCCTCCTCTCTCTTCTGTTTCAATCTATTTTCATTTACCCATTTAAAATATATATACACACATATTTATAAAAAATCTCACTTAATATCACTTTTGATCAAGTATATATATGCTCACTTATATCATACTGTACCTTAGCACTAGGTTTGAACCCAGCCCTGTTATAATATATAACATAGTTGTATTTTTTTCATTTATTGTATATTGTCACTATATTTTTTGTAAAAAAATTTTATTGCAATTTTTTCAGTGTTTTTACTTTTTTATCATATAAAAAAAATTGTTTTTATTTTATTGAAACACGATTTATAATGCAGCAATATATTTTTTGATTTTAATTATTTGATTATTTAAAATTCTATAGAAAAACATCTATTTTTATATAAAACTAAAAAAAAAAACAAGATAGCACAATCCAATAGTTATTAAGATTTAAACCTATATAAGATCTAAAATACTTTTTCATTTAAAAAATAAAAATTTTCTTATAAAATACCTATTTCTAGGCTATCATGCATAAATATTGTTCATTCAAAAATAAAATTTATCAAACAAAATATTTGTTGTATGATTGTTTTCAATCTGACTGAAGTTTATTATATACTTTTGTAGGAAATGTCATTTAGTTTTAACTCTAAACTAATATTCAGTGAAAAAAATACTGTAGAAAAAAAAGGTTATTAACCTGATTGTTAATAAGAATTATCTATCTGATATATATATATAATAAAAAACTTACGTAAGTCATTGTTAATTTATAAAACTAAAGGGTAGAATTGCCACATTTATATTTTATTAGTTCATCAGTTTTATTTATTTTTCTTTACAAAATACATGAAACGTTAATCAATTTTACAATTAAAATTTCCTGATAATGCTTGCAATTTGGTTATTAGTTTTATTTCCATCTTATTGACTATAAAAATATTGAAAAATTATTTAACATGATATACAGTATGAATTTAAAAAACTTTTATAATTGTTTTGTTTTATGAAATTGATAGTTCAAATAAAATTTATAAATTATTAAATTTTAATAATTATTAGAATATATTAACTTGTTTTTCACTTTATGTATGTACATTCAAAACAATGCTTTTTCTATAGATTAAACATGTTAAAAATTTTTTTTTAAAAGAACATTTTTTCCTTTTTCTATAAGTCAAGCATGTAAAATAATGTTATTTAAAAAAACGTTTTTTTTTTTTTTTGTAAGATGTTTAACCTTTAGAAAGTCATTAATTTGAAGATAGATAAAATGAGAAATAAGTTAATACATTCAAATAATTATTAAAATTTAATAATTTATAAATTCTATATAAACTACCTATTTTATAAAATAATATTAATTATAAAAGTTACTTAAATTGACACTGTTCATAATGTATAAATACTTTTTCAATATTTTTAAAGTCAATAAGCTGCAAATAAAAAAATATTTATATAGCTTTTTTCTACTTTTTCTTCCAAAATTCTATATTACAGTCATGTAAACTTTATATCAAAAAATATAGAGGTAAATTCTTTTTTTTATTTCTTAATCTACACAGTTTTATTTGCCACATTTTATAAAAAGTGAAACATTTTTCTATTTAAAATATTTATTTTATGAAAAATGGAAATGATAAAATTATTTTATAAACAACACATTTATGGTATGTAAATGCATTATAAATATTTTTATGTGATCAAAAATCCAGATATAATTTTTATTCACTGCTTTGTTTTCCATGAAGTGTATTTGATAAAGACATTGCAAACTTTATCAGCTGATTTTAATCTTGCAATTTACTTAAGTTTCATTTATTTTGTAAAAAAATAAAACTCATGAAATGGTTTATATATATATATATATATATATATATATATATATTTCATAGTATATATATATATATATATATATATATATCAAACTCCTTTAACTGAAAGCAGACCCTTTGATTCCTCTTGGAGGCCTTAAAGGAACCGAGCAGGACAAATTCCTAATGTCCACTCCATACTTTCTTGTCATTGCAGCTGTTATTACTATGTGATTATTCATATTGTATACAAACATGGATGGGCTGCTCACCAACATGCATTAGCCAGCATGATGAGTTTATTGGCTTTTTACCTCTGAGTTTAAGATCAAGAAACACCATGGTCTTTCTTCTCAGTGCCTGATAAGGCAGAATGAATCTTTGTGTAAATGATAAATATTTTTCCAATACATATTTTCAATTATGACAGACAAAAATTAAGCATGGCCCTTATTTCCAGGAAGCTGTAAAGTCACCAACCAAGGCAGCAGTTGGTGGCCTATGGCAGAGGGTGCTAAGAATCCCCTGATTGCGGACCCAGGCTGCCATTTGATGACGACTTTTTATTTAGGTACTTACAACTGCAGGTCACTTTCAAGTGAAGGAAGATTGCAACAATTAGAAGAAGAACTGTCTTTTATTAAATGGGACATTATTGGACTTTGTGAAGTTAGAAGAAAAAGAGAAGAAACAATTGATTTAAATAGTGGACATATACTCTATTATAAAGGCACACATATTGGAAATACAAGTAGAGTAAAATTCATTATAAATAAAAAGTGGAAGAACAATATTGTGGAGGTTGATGGTGTATCGGACAGAGTGGCAAGATTAGTTATACAACATAATAGCAGATACTAAATGTAGATAGTTCAGGTTTATGCCCCAACAAGTTCTCATAGTGATGAAGTAGTAGAAGATTTTTATATGGTTGTACAAAAAGCTTTTGATCAGAGTAAACAACATTTTAAAATTGTTATGGGATACTTTAATGCTAGAATTGGTAGACAAATGAAAGATGAAATTGCTGTAGGTAATTTTGATTATGGTAATAGAAATGAGAGAGAACATAGACTTGTGGAGTTTGCAGACAAAGAAAAACTTTATATTATGAATTCATTTTTTGAGAAAAATGTTAAAAGAAAATGGACATGGAAGCATCCAAATGAAGGTACAGCAGAAATGGATTATATTTTGACTAACATAAAATACATATTTCAAGATTGTATTGTTCTTAATAAATTTAACACAGGAAGTGATCATCGATTAGTAAGGTGTAAGTTACGTGTTAATGTAAAACTAGAGAGACAAAAATTATTAAGAAAAACAATATTTACTGTTGATATTCCTAATCTTCAGAAACATTCTAATGAATTTAAATTAGAACATACAAATAGGTTTCAAGTGTTAGGAGATTTTGAACATGATTCAGATTTGAATGAAATTAATATGAAAATAACATATACACTTTTAAAAACTGCAACAAACATAGGTGGTAGAAAAAAGCAGCAATTGACTAATAAAATTTCTACTGAGACTAGAGAATTTATGATGAAAAGAAGGAATATGAAGATATACAAAAATGATGTATTAAAAAGAATTGAATATCTCAAATTTTGTAAAATGGTATGGAAAAGAGTTGAAAATGATATAAGAAAGTATAACTGTGAAATAGCAAGGAAAGTTGTAGAAGAAAATAAAAGTCTCAAAAATGTTAAATAACATTTTGTATTGGTAGGAAATTTATATCTGCAATAAGAAAAAAGATGGAATTATTTCTAAAAAGAGAGATGACATCATGAAATTGGTAGAAGATTTTTATCAAGAATTATATAGTAATAAAAAACAAGTACCTCCTATATCTATTACATCTTCCGAATTGCCCAGAATTTTAAATGAAGAAGTGAGACATGCGATTAAGTGTATAAAGAAAGAAAAGGCTCCAGGAAATGATGGAATTATAACTGATATATTAAAAGAAGCAGGTGAAGAAATAGAAACAATTTTAGCAAAGTTATATACCAAGTGTCTAAATGATAAAGATGTACCAGAAGATTGGAAGAATGCAGTAATAATGTTAATATTTAAAAAAGATGATAAAGAAGATATTAGAAATTACAGACCTATTAGCCTTTTATCAGTTTTATATAAAATTTTTACCAAGATAATTACAACTCGTCTGCAGAGAACTTTGGATTTCCACCCACTAAAAGTACAAGCTGGATTTAATAGTGGTTTTAGTACAATAGACCATATCCAGGTATTGAGAGAAATCATAGAAAGGACAAATGAATATGAGTTGTCATTATGTTTTGAATTTGTAGATTATGAGAAGGCATTCGATTCTATACACATTTTTTCAGTGATTAAAGCATTGGATCAACAAGGTATAGGTCCAGAATATTGTTATAATTTACAGAATATTTATAAAAATGCAACAACAACAATTAGATTACATAATGATACTGGAAAAATCAACATTGAGAAAGGTGTAAGACAAGGTGACTCCATATCTCCAAAACTCTTTACAGCAGTGCTGCAAGAAATATTTTGTGGATTAAAATGGGAAACTAAAGGAGTGAAAGTAAATGGAGAGTATTTAAGTCATTTAGATTTCGCAGATGATGTAGTTGTTTTTGCAAATAATGCTTCAGAGCTGCAGGAAATGTTGCAGAAGTTAGCAGCTGAAAGTAGAAAAGTAGGACTAAAGATAAATGTTAAAAAAACTAAAGTAATGTTTAATCGATTTGCTCAAAATATGAAAATAAAGATTGAGTATGAAGAATTAGAAGAAGTTAACAGTTACAAATACCTTAGTCACATTATTAATACAGATGAAAACATAATGGAGGAAATTAATCATAGAATTAAACTTGGTTGGAGTGCTTTTGGTAGAAATAACTTGATACTAAAAGGAAATATGCCTATGTGTTTGAAAAAGATGGTTTTTAATGAATGTGTTTACCAGTTCTTACTTATGGATCTGAGACTTGGATACTTAATGGAAGAGCAATACAGAGACTTCACACCACTCAAAGGAGTATGGAGAGATGATTTTGTGTTATAAATCCTATTTTTGAATAAACAATATTTATGCATAATAACCTGAAATAAAGTGTTTTATAAGGAGATTTTTATTTTTAAATTGAAAACTTATTTTTGTTATTATAAAGTTTTAAATCCTGATAATTTTTGGACTGTACTTGTTTTTTTTTCAGTTTTACTCAAAATTAAACGTTTCTCGTTACAATTTTAAATACTAAAATAATTAAATTTAAAAAATATATTACTGCTTTATAAAAAAATTTTCAATAATTTAAAAACAATTTTTTATTTTTATGTCATATAAAAGTAATAAAAAACTGAAAAAATGCAATTATTTTTTTTTACAAAAATTATAGTGACAATATAAAATGAAATGAAAAAATACAACTATTATATATATATTTTTT
The DNA here is from genome assembly GCA_028023455.1 of Epiperipatus broadwayi. NCBI lineage: Eukaryota > Metazoa > Onychophora > Udeonychophora > Euonychophora > Peripatidae > Epiperipatus > Epiperipatus broadwayi. The sequence goes on along the minus strand of JAQFVV010007272.1, from coordinate 46,633 downwards.
ATGATTTATTGTTTAAAAATTTCAGTCTATTAATTTGACTCTTATATATAAATATTTTTTTCCAGAAAAATTGATTTTTTATAAAGTTTTGACTTACTATCATGGTCAAATTCACAATGTAATTTATTGTTCCACAACGTTGTGACAAATACATATATAAATAATTACTCAAAAAAATACTGAAATAAACAACTATTAATAGTCAAAATAAAAGTCATAGATCAATTCATAGATCACATGACCCTATCTCTTAAGCTTGTAAGTTATAAACAGTGAGGATTGCCAATTCCTCTACAAGCTTTATGATAAATGCTTAGCCAGAGCCAGCACTTAAAATACCTCTGTCAGGAACCCCCTCCATATAATATTTACTGAGTTGGCTTTTATTTCATTGAGATCTTCTCAAGATATTATATTATACAATTCACATACCTAATTAATTATATCTACTGCATCTGTTGAACCATATATATATATTGTGCCCATTTCTATAGGTCAATGATGGTTATAAATGGTCAATTGCTAAAAAATTTTAAAATTAATATTATATAGTATTTAATATTATAAACTATAGTTAAGTAGTAAAAGATTAATATAATATATTTAATAATAAGTATTGTGATGGTGAGAATTGTATCTAGTTCTATGTTTTTCTAAATTATTTTTCAAAATTTTAAATAATTGGTTTAAATAATATAAGTAGCAAATTTATTAAGACAGATAAAACTAGACTAAACACCGGAAATGTCTATGTGACTGTCTGGAATATTCTATGTATAAGCACCAGTTTAAATTAATACAAATAATTAAAATATTTAAATATTATATTATAGAACTGGATGGAATTGTCACACATCATAATAAAAAAATAAGTAGTATACATCTTTATTAATTATTGTTTCAAAATTGTTTTAAAAGTAATTAAATTGTAATAGATAATAATTGATTTAAAAATAATAATGAGTTAACATTTAAGTCTATTACGTCATGATTTTAAAACTTTAGAAATTGTTTATAAATCCAAGTAGGGATTGACCAATAAAAAGATAGATCTTGGCAGACAACAAAAATCGCACCAATTAATTGTATAAACTGGGAGAACAAAAATGTGTTGACTCCAGAGCAGAGGTAAAATTTTAAGCTCTTTAAAATTTCTTTCTTTCTTCAATTTATTAGTCAATTTTATTATAATTTTAATAATATCTTTGAAAGAAACCAACTGACAATTTAAAATCTTCCGAAGAGAATCTTAGAATAAATTTTTAAAAAAGTTCTCATAATAATGTTTCACTAACTTCACAGTAACCTGCCAGTGGATTCTATCAAAATATAATCTGAATTTTCAATAGAAAATGGATAGATTCTTAAAACTAAGTTGTAAATTTTATAATATTCCAAATATGTTAATGTTGTTCGTTGATATAGTTTATATAGCGTATTACTATGAAAGCTGCTTTCATGCATATAAAATCAATGAAAGAACATTGTGCACAGAGTTAATGAAGATAATGGAAAATAAAAATAAGTATTATTCATATAAGAATAAATGGACAAAAGGAATTTTAATATTGAAATGGTTTGAATTGCTTTCTTTAAGATGACTTGAGAAAATACTCTAGAAATAGTTAAAGATCGAAAGTAGTGTATATAAAATAATAATGAATGAAAGTGAAATTTACCAAGGAAAACACTTACCTAAAGAAGAAAAAATATTTTACAGAATATAAAATATTGGATCCATGGAAAACGCAATTGGTACCGTAATTATTAAATAATTGTAGTTCACCTAGAAATAAAGATGCATCAACGTGCCGAGGTAATATTCGCCCGAACATTAAAAGCTTCGTGGGATAACTAAATAAATGTTTTCTAATAATTTTGAATTAAACACTAAAACTAAAGATCGTCTAAACAGTTTATTAAATGAACTAATTTATTTAAAACTTTAATAAGCAGAAAGAAGAACATTCGGACAAAAGAAGAAATAATAAATATTATGGGACTAACCAAGATTTACCGCCAGAAAAATATGTGATTATGGTTTGAATTATTTTCTTTATTAATCTAAGTTAAACATTAAGTTTTAGATAGCGATAGGGAAAACAAATACATTAATTCGTGATATAACATTATATGAAATAATATGTTTTGATTTTGAATGTTAAAATAAAATTGTATGTGTGTAGAAATTTGTATATTTGCGATGCTCAAAGAGAAAGAAACCTACTACGAACTCTAATAGGAAGGTAAAGATTATTTTGGTAACATTTTATGGTTATTAATGATATAATGTATGTTTTATTTATTTAGATCAGCTGTGAGTCGAATGAATGTAGTGCAAAAGTTTTATTGTTATTATTATTGTAAAACGCATTTTGAAAACAACACTCTAAAACACTTTGAGATGTGATTAGATTTTTTAAAAATATGCATACGATAATCATTTAAGGTGTTATTAATATAGTTCAATATAACCAATGGTTATGTGATATTTTTTGTTAATTTTCCGATTGGGATATTTAAGTGTTATTTTAATAAAACGTAGATGTTGAGCCTACAGTGTAATAAAGCAAGACAAATTGTTCTTATGGAATAGGGAAATATTTTATATTATTGAATTTTGTTTATTGTTTTAAAAGGTAGTTAGTTTTTTTATCGATGTTGGATACAGTAAAAATCTTGAGAGATAGTTTGGGTAGTGACTTGGTAGTACGTGGTGATTTGGAAACCAAGAGGATGTATTAAAAACTAGGATGCTACAGGGAGTGAAATAATAAGTAGTTTTAGATGTTAATCAGCGTAGTTAACAAAGCCCTACGACTGTTACACATGTTGTCATGGACAGTGGTATTTTTAGCTTTCTTGTGAATCGTATTAGATGTTTGGTAAAGCTGAGTAAATAGCTGCCACATCATGCTTATCACCAAGGTTATTAGTCAATGAATGTCGGACCTATTCACACTGTTCCATACATTTTAAAGTATATATTTTAATAAGTTATCTATCTATCTTCCCGATATCCTATACATCTTTCGCTATCTTTATCTGTATTTCTTGCAACTACATCGTTATATGATAAGTCTATTAAAAGGGAAACAATAGATATTTTAGAATGTATGTTATGTTGTTATTTGAAATAAGAATAGTTAAGTGTTAACGAAGAGTAGATTATGATTATTGAAAGAAAGATGCAGATATCCTAAGAAAGGAAGGAGTCAGAGAATTATTTTAATTTTTTAAGAAATGAACTATAATTTTATAAAAATATATCCAAATAGAAATATACAAAAATATTAAATATAATTTCACGTTTTCTTATTGTTGATTATATTTTAAAATATAAGTATTGCATATTTAAAGAATATAATAACATTCAATAATTATAGTATATGTGAAACTAAAACAGGTGATAATTAAACCCGTGTTATGGCATTATACATGAGTATGGCTATGGAATAAATGTATTAGAGTTTACGAGCATTAGAGAACAAACGTTATAGGTAATAATAATATTTTGAACAATATGCAGAGTGACTTATATAAAGTTACAAGAAAATGTAATTTTTTTTAAGAGAAAAAAAAACCATATTGATTGTAAATTTATAATGTTATAAATGATGTTTATCCACATAGATAATTTATAATACGGTAACTTTAATATGAAAAGGTAAAGAATAGTATTACCCATAAAATAGTTAAAATAAGTAATATAATAAACCTAATGAGAAATAAATAAATAACTTATAAAAGGTATAATAATTTTAATTAACGATAAAAGAAATATAAAAAATGTATAATTCAGCTATTGTAGTGTAAAGAAAAATTGAGGATATCCCTTGTAAATAGATGTAAATAGATTTGTTTGTTTTATTTAATTTTATTGATGTTAATAAAATTCTAAAATTTGTTTATTAAAACTTGTGTCTGAGTTTTGTTTTCTCTACATCATTGCATGAATTCACAGGGTATATTTACCGCCATTAAACTAAGTATGTAATTGTTTGCATGAAATATAAATAGAGAAGTATGTTTAATCTTAAATATTTATTGATGTTCTTGTAATTGAATAATTATAAAATTGCATTGCGTTACTGGTCATCAATCCATTATCATAATATTTTGCTAAATTATATGCTATTAGTTGCCACTTGCTTTATTTATCAGATTATCTAAACACTTCCACTTATTAATTTATTTCATTACTTAAAGATAAAAAATGGGATATTAGATTATTAACTAATTTATTACGGTAATAAATTTGCGATTAAAGAAAAGCTGTACTAGTTAGATTAAGCAATGAAGATTGTGATTATTATTATTGTTTTATTATTAATCTAATTTCAGAGTAGTAGATTATGACACAAAATCCCTTATTATATTTTACTACCTTATTTTAATTTAACCTTGAATAAATTTAAGAACCTGAGATTATTTCATTTAAGCTAGATAATTACTATTATTGTTATTATAGATAAAAGATTAATACTTTAATTGTTAAATGAGTCTTAGTGATTAGAAGTTGCAGAAGTCATAAGAATACTATGTAGTTATTATATGTAATAGTAGTATAAGGGGGGATAGTGTTCTTATGCCATTGAGGTGGTATCCTATGGGATATTGTCTCAATGTAATCTACTTTGTCACCCTTATTTCCACTTCTAGTCTCATGAATTCTGGAATAGTTATTTGAGTTAGTTTAAAACAGAACCTAAGTTAATTTTAAGAAACTTGAGCTAATAAAGCATTTAATTGAATATCTCATTAATTATTAGAGCTAGAACCCGATTAGGTAATTTTCACTATATTATATTTATTTTGGGGGAAGTGGAGATACACAAGCACGCATAGGGGTGAGAGGGCAGAATATATATATATATATATAATAAATAGCATTTTTAAATCATAGACTTATATATTATAATAAAAAAAAATCTAAAATATTATATATATTTAAAATATTTTATTTAGTTGCATATTGTAAATTGTATGTACATGTAAGATGTAAAATAAGTAATGTTTAATTGGTTATTTATTTGATTATAATATATAAGTATATAATTTTAAAAGTGCAATTTAATATAAATAATATCTAGTAGATGGTGTAGGTATGGTTATGTGAGTTTTTTAGTATATCTTGATAAGGTCTCAATACCTATCAAAGCTGGTTTGATAAATATTATAATATAGTCATTAATAGTTGTTTATTTCCATCTTATTTTGACGGATTATTTCTTTTATAAGAATTTGAATTTTGTGCATCTTTTATACTTTCATAATTTTCAGATAATCACTTCAAAATAAGAAAAGGCATGGAAAAACAATATATATATATATATATATATTGTGAAATGACATGAATGATATTTCAATGATAAATCTTACTGTCAATATAAACATCTACACACATTTCTAATATACAGATTAGTTGTCATATTAAATGTTATTTAAAATTAGAGTATTTACAAATTCAATTAGGTTCTGTTATATTGATGTAGAAATAAACATCTTGGAAGTCTCACATATACTCAAAATCACATTTATTGTGATGAACATCAGATCACTTTTTGTGTGTTCAATAATTCAGAGCATTATACACTTTTCCCACTAAATAAATTATTTATATTGCAAATGAAAATTTATGCTTAAACTGCTGCATAATCATGTTCTCGTGATATTTTGTAATGTCCTCATCAGCACCCAAATTAAAAACAGTTATTTTTTTATCATTCTTTAGTACATATTGTTCTCATTTCTAGAAATCCACAGGGAAATATTATGTTTTAAAAACATTTTACTTTTTAATAAAATTAACATTATTTTAAAATCTTTTTCATTTTTCTTAGGAATCCTTTTGTTATTAATTGATTGTTGGATCATTTATTGATAAGTATTTCAAAAAATCAATGATTTTTATATATTGTTGTCAATTTCAATGTGAATTACAACCATTGTAATTTGAACTTTAACTTTATAAGAATTAGCAATAAGTTTATTTTTGCATTGTTTTAACCATACCCAATGTATCTCAAAGTCTATTCTGAATTCAATCAAAAATATAGTATTATACACTTAACATGCTTGTCAGTGCATTTTCCAATAAAATGCATTTTTTATTTTTTCTGTTTAATATGATTTATTCATATAAAATAAATGGGTAAAATTGTAATGTGTCTTTATTCTTAAACTTCTTTACCAATAAAAACCTTATTCTAGCAGAACCCATTTCCATTGTTGCTTTGTTTTAGTGGATCTATTAGCCCAAGAACATTCTATAATTTTGCCTTTGAAATTATATCAATTGATATATAGTAAGTCATTAAAAACATACATTGTTTTTCAACAATGTCTAAATGTAGTTTATACATTTTTATAACAACGGTCTTTCAAAAAGTGTTAAAAAACTATAAAACTTTTTAATTATTACAGTGTTTCTTAATTCAGTTAACTATTCTAAACTATAAATTGTTTTTTGAATAATGGATTTTATAGGATGCTTTAATGTTGTTCTGAATGACCTCAGTCAAAAATAATTATTTGTTTTTTTAACACTATTAAATTAGGTATTTTGATAATATCATATACATGATTGAAATCAAAAAAGACATTGTAACTTATTAGGAATGTTTACAAATAAAGTGAAAAAATGAAATTTTAACTACAATATGAAGACAAAACTTTATCAGTGAAGTCCACAACAAAATGAACAATGAAGCATTTAAGACTTTATTTCGTTTAAAGAATAACCAAACAAATGATCCAATAATCAAGTAATAAGCATTGTTATCCTGAAAAACATTTAAAAAATTAAAATATATGAATATATTTCTACAAATTATGGTCAAAATTTTCTAAGTATATTATTTATTATGGCTCTGTAAAAATACCAAAAGTAGGCCTGAAAAATGATAAGAAATTAGTAATGCTATTAAACTGTGGTTTTGATGAAGACATTTTAAAATATTAGTAGTAATAGAAAATTAAAGAGAAAGAATACCTGATCACGTTAATGATAGATTCTCATTTGAAGGTTAAATACTCTGTTTGAAATTTTATATTATATTTTGAATAAACTAATCAATTGGAAAACAGTGTAATACTTCATATATTGTTTATTGTGATTATTCCCAATAATGTACCTTCTTTTGAAGAGAAAGTAGATCTTTTATCAGAATATTTATCAGTGAAATACTAATTTGACTTCATTTAATTTAATAAATATTCTATATATTAATGATGGTCTTAGTACAAGATGTTAATGATCATTCAATAAAAACATTTGTTTGCAGTTGTTTTTATTGATAATTTGTTTTGCTTTTCGAAAGGGATAAGGATTAGCTAATCATATGTCAAACATCATCATGTCAGGATTTGATGGTTTATTATATTAATTTATTACTACTGAAATATTTTTGTCTTAGAAACATTTTGACTGTGTAGCAATATTCATTATTTGAGATGATTTTATACAAATGGTAGTTTATTCTGATGGAAAATATGCACATCTTTAAAAAGTAAACTGATATTTAATTATATTTTAAATTACTATAATAAAATGTGAAAAATAAACCAATGACAATTAGCAATGCATGAAGCCAAACTTTGAACATAGCTGACTTTCACTTATGTAAAATTTGTTTATCAAATTAATAGTTATATGACCTATGCTTCCATATTAATTGATTATGAAAATCTTAAAGGCATTATGTAATTGGATGTAAATTGTGATTTTTTACAATCCTGGATGAGTATTTTTTGTAGTTATAATGTATTATGACTTAATTAATAAACGATTAAACATGACATCTATAAATATAACAATGAATATCGCATGTGAATTGATATAACTTAAAAATATTTGTAAGTTTAATTTTTAACTACATACACTAAAATGTTTTATTTAATACATTATTTTAAATACATATTTTGCTCAATTAATTGAATCAGTGGCCTTTTTGCAACTAATCAATCACACATAGTTTGTCTTCCTTAATTTTTATAAAACGTGGTTGTATATTTCCATTAATGTAATGGTCTAATCTGTTCTAAATAATTGTAAATATAAACTTATTTGCTTCATTATAAAAGATATACTATAGTTTCAACATTGAAACAGGAGCACTTTTTGACGATATAGAAATAAAAAAAAAACATTTTTTTATGTTTTAAAAATATAGTTTGCCATTATAATAATACTTTTTTTATATGTCACTAGATTCTGAACACACTTGTTTTTTACCACAGTGATAGTTTTCTGACATGAGTTTTTTTGTTTTGACTGTATTTCGTAATCTGGAGTTTTGATTTTGCCATGGAATAGTCTTGTCACAAATTAATATAAAACTATGTTTTATTTTTGTTGTGATTCATTTGTTACATTCATTGAAAATATAAAATATTGATGTGTGACTTATGTTTTAGTAATATTGTTTTCACTTTGTAATCATACAACAAATATATCATTACCATAGCATGAACTTATTTTAGTTGAATAAAATATAAGATAGATTTAGTTTTTAACTTCTACAACAGTTTGCTGAGAGAAACAGGGTTTGAAGAACAAAACAATTCTAACCTAAAAGTGAAATAAAAAAATATTGCTCGTGATAATTATATTTATTTATATTTTTTTATACATATGTGCCTGACCTAACATTATTTAGAACTAGTTTTATGTTTGAATTTATTATTTGTTCCCATAATACATCTCATAACATATTTGTCAAGATATAAAAATTGTGTAAGAGGAATCTTATTTTGGGTTATTTTTCTTTACAATAATCTTATTTAAAATTGAAAAGAATGGTGACATTTTCACCACTAAAGCAAACAAAGTACTGACTGGTTATTATGTTTATATGGGAATCTATATGAACACAAACATGTTAAAATATGTTTTATAACATGCATTTCTTAGTGAAACATAAATACAAATATATACTTGCATTTGCAATATATTTACAATGGCAATAGTCAACATGCAACCATTTGGTAATATATAGCTTCTAGTTCTAATATTGATTGTGTAAAAATACACTTTATATGTCCTTATAAATTTTCCTGCCACTTTCAGCTGCATCATAGCAGTCTAATTTATTAGTAGATATACTGACAATTCTGGCTGTACTATGACATTTTGCCTCATGTCAAGGTTTGTTTCCAGCAGCTTCCACTATTTAATGTGGACTTATCACACTATGTCAACAATTTAGTTTAGATATCTGTTATCTGTGGAATATGAATGGTGTCTTTTAGCATTGTGATGGTAGTTGTTTGGAGAATGTATATACTGCTGTTTAGATTTGACAGTAGTTCTCTGATTTACTATCTAAAAATGTGACAATTTATTGCCAAATACTAATTTTAATGAAAACATTCAGATTTAGTGAGTATCATTGCCTATTGTTCAAGTCTTGCCATTGAATATGAATTCTTCTTATAAACACATTGACTAATGTTCATGATTGCTCAATTTGACTGAGATAAAAAGGAATCTGGATAGTCTTTTATTTGAAAGCAAGATAAGATGAAACACTTGTAGATACAGTTACTTAAATTGCTCTTTTAACTCTAAAAGCATTCAGAATAAATATTTCCAAACTTAAAGCTTTCAATGTAATAAAAAACTTTTATAAATTTTATATCTTTATACAATAAATGTACAACATAGTATATTCTAGAATAATGTTAACACATAATGGAAAATTGCCAAACTCAACAAAATTTTGAGTACATAAAAATAAAAGCAAATGAACATTTAATATATATATATAGTAGTACTTTCTCAATTTAAATTACATAATACAAACCTCTTTCAAATATTAAATTTTATAAATACACACAAATGTATTTTTCGTTCACTACAATAATGTCTCTAAAGATGAATAATAATCCATTTATATCTAAGGGAATTACAAGATATTCAAACCATAAAATAAACAGGATTGCACTGTGATATGAAGTGTGTTAGCATTTGTGTTTATCATTCTACTACTAAACTAAGTGTGGTTAGCAATGACATTTGAATACATTAACTAATTAAAGGCAATCAAAAATAATTTTTTTAATAGTGAATTATTAGAAAAAAATGTTTTTCTGTCTATGTAAAACATTGTCATAAAGAAATACATATTTATGTCAGATTCAAAATTAATATCACAAATGTTTTATATCTCATATCTTTCAATATCATAGATGACAAAATTATGATATATGTTTTTTTTAATTAGAGCAAAATGTCTTTTAATTTGTTTGCATTAATAAATTTTTTGTTCAAAGGCAATGATTCCTGTTTTATTTCTGTAAAATGATCTCCATTTACAGTCACAAAAATCAACTTTGAAGAAAGGAGTTACCAATGTCTTCATATCTTATTTAAGACGGTTAAGTAATACTCATGGAAAATTATTTTATCTCATGTAGTAATAACACTATGAATTAAAATCTTTTTATTAGATATATTTTTATGTAGTTATTTCATCATAGTTGGTAAAAAATTAAGTCAATGTATTTTTAAAAAAATACTGAAATGCTGGACAACATTTTGAAAATATATCTAAAGAAAATATTTTATTTACATACAGACTTTATTAACTGAGACACAACAGGTTTTACAAATATTGTGACCTTGATAAAAATTATATGTAAACAGAATTTCTGTATGTAAATAAAAACCTTTTAAATGTTTTAAAGAAGATTTTTGATTGCAGAATAGTAGTGTTATTTATTATAAAAATTAAAAATGCTTTTAATTATATATATATTGTACTTTCACTTCCAGGAAATATATAATTATAATCACTTGATCTAGCTCAGATAAATAACTATGTTTATTTAAAATGTATCTAAATTAACAATAACTATATTTTTAAGAATATCAATGATTAAATTAACTTACTTAATAAAAAATAATATTGTTCTGGTTTATAAAATGAAATAAATGAAAATCTAATCAAATCATGAGACTATGAAGTGAGTTTAAAAGTGGTAGAGCGAATACATTAAGATAATCTCCTACTGGCTGTCACCTTAATGGCATAAGAATACTATCCTTATTCCTATTACTTAAATACTACATTTATAGTACTCTTACATCTTTAATCAAAACTAATTAAGTAAATTACCTTTAGCAAATAAATTTAAATATTTTTCTCAAAACTAATTCAACTCAAATTATCCCAGGTTCTCTTAAATAATGATAAATTAATTATCACTTTTGTAATCAAGTATGATAAGGGATTTAATATCATTCCTAACCACAATTTAATAATATTAATAATAACAAATAGTAATACTAATCTTTAATCTAAAATTCACTCTCCTATCTTTCTATTTATAATGTTATTCTTGTATATCTTATAATGAAATTGTAATATAATTCTCCATTATCCATATGGCATCTTAAATAAATATATTTAGTATGATATTATAATCTGAGAATATGTGGCAATCATTATTAAGATAATTTAATGTAAATCTTTGGTAATTATTTCATGACCATCATAATAATACCATAAGTAAAACTTCTTAAATAAAATATATCAATAAAATATAACTCATAAATAAAAATTTTATTTATGATGTGCAAATACTATGTCTTCACTATAATTATCTGTGATTATGTAATTATGATGTGAAGAAACCGAGTCAACTCCAAGACTTATAAAACAATTTTAACCACTTTATTAACAATCTTGACCATACAATTATTTACATTATTTACATTTTGATAGAATTCTATTTATATTCAGGTACTTTTCAAGACAAAACAAATGACTTAAAATATAAGATACAGAACATTTCTTCAATAAAATATTTCTAATTTTTTTAAAAATATCATTATATAACTTTTTTATTACAGTTATTCGATATTATTACTTTATAGGTTTTAAAAAAATATAGGTAATATTTCTACTATGAACTTATCCTTGTTATTTAGTTTTTTAAAATTATTTATTATTCTGTTTAGTCATTTTTCAATAATATTCATGTGAACAACCTTAGTTCATAGCATACCATCAAACAAAGCTACTTACTAATTATTACTTTAAACATTAAATATCATATATGTATTAGTGTGTTGTTATAAAATTATTTTTGTAAAACTTATGACTACTTGCATTCATTCAACACGATTCAGTCTATTACCTTTAATCATAAATAAAAATATGCATTATAAATATGTCTTTTTTCAAAAATTCTTAATAGTTAAGTAATATCATTTTAAATTCTTTTAAAATTATCAACTATTTATTTTATAAAAAAAATAAATAAATATTATTTTTAACTATAAAAGTTTTATGATTCTTTCACTGATGAAATTATGTTCTTATAATTTTTTTTACACTTATTTTACTCTAATCAACATAACTTATCTTATCCAATTTAACAATTCTCTATTTCCAAACTTATTTATTATTTCCAATTTTAAAACAACCATTATTTACAATGTAATCCAATAAATTTCAATAACACATAAACTAGTAGGCATATGGGGTAAACTATAACTTCAACTTAACACCTTTATCAACTAACCATCATGAGCACAGTGTACATGAACTGAGGTATAACTTATTTTTTTAATAACCTCTTCTACCAAGTATAATGTCCAGGCTATTCATTCAGCCCTATGGAACATTAAGCTTTAACACATAGAAAAACAAACACTGCCATGAATATAAACAATATATAGGGCTATGTTAGCTATACTTGTATAAACATCAATAAAGTATATTCTTCTTCCCATATAAATAAACCTACATACAATATTATCCTGGTCTTATATAACCTAATACTAAGATATTAGCTTTTAAAATTCACCAATTTACATCGCTAAATTCATGCTCATTTCTATAATAACAAATAAATTCATTTTTAGAATAACAGTCTAACTAACTAATAAGACAAGATTATTTCATTCCTTAATAGTTCTCAAACTTTAGCCCAAACAATCAGAATCGGTGTCATATTTTTAACACTTTAAATTATTCAACAAAACATTTAACTCAGTTTTAGTAGAATCATATACTTATATTTCTTTTATGTTTAAATATCTTATGATATCACTAAAATTATGCATATTCTTAAATAGCTAAACAAATGATAAATTATGTGTAGGTGTGTGTTTTATATACACATCCATCCATACAAAATAACAAACACATTTTAAAACTATTAATAATTTACATTATTACCATAAGTAATTTCTGTTGGCAATTACTTAGTGATGTCATCTGGAGTACGATCTAATAAACATTTTATTATTATTTATTCCACATTATCACACTTTAAAATATACTAAGTTAAAGATTTTTTTTTACAATAAAATTTAATTAGTAAGTTAATAAATAATTTAATGTTTTCTGTTTCTACGCTATATTTATACTATGAATAAATATTACTATAATTGTGTTAGTAAAAAAATTAATTTTAAAACCATATTTACAATAATTTTATTAGAATTTCTTATGATGAAATGTTCTTTTCTTGATAATAAGTTCATTACAGGAAGTATCTTTTCTCCTGGTAAAAAAACATTAATACACACTTTTGATGTCAATAATCACACATGCTCCAGTTCTTAACATTGTAATATATAATCCAAACTGACAGTTCAAGTTGAATATGGTATGTTTACTTTTATTCTAAAAGCCTTACACTAATATAATTTATATTTTTCTTATCTCCAAAACTTTAAATAGTTAAACATGTATGGTTAGGTAAATATCTAATTTTAAATACTCTTCGTCAAAATAATTTTCCAAATTCTTGTAACTTTTCCATATTTACTGAGGTTTATTATCTTCTGATACAACCAATACTTCTCCCAATATTTTCAAATAACTTAAGTTATTTTCCCAAATAATTTAAATAAACTTTTGTATGACCCGCATACCTTAATGACTAACTTGTAATATTTTTTTAAAATAGGATATAAGTCACATACTCGCAAATGATCTTATATTTTCTAGGAAAAATTCCAATTTTAAAATATTTCCAATGTTTCTTCAGAAAGAAATATCTCCATTTTCTAAAATAATTGTTCAGTCAAATTTAAAAGTTTTTTTTTTTTTTAAAGTATTTTTCCATTGTATTTTAAATAAATTTTCTTCATGAAATATATTATCTCATTTCACTTTATATCTTTTAATGAAAAAAGTTTTTTTTATATATTTTTTCATTCCATGACATTGTTTTTATAAAATTTAGTCGTAAATCTATATGACTTATCAACATAGGCAAAATTATATACTTTATACGATAATAATATTTTAATACTTCCATTAAATTTTTTATATTTAGTGATGACTTCTTCATGTTTATGTTGATGAACATTGAACGAAAACAAAGGTAAGTAAGAAATTATTTAAGTTTTAGCCCTCTTCTTCCATGTCATGATCTTGTAATAATAACCTGCTGTATTTTTATAAAAATTGAAGCTAAATAAAATGGATTATTACACTACTAAATACTTTACCAAAATTGTTGAAATACTAACGATGTTATAACAGCACATCAGTAGAATGAGATAACAGCTCAATAATTGTCTGCCAAAATGTAAACAGCTTTTAAATACTCCAGCTGATTCCAATTTTGATTGGTACATTAAACAATCCTGGCCTCAAATTATCCGGGAAAACGAACATTGGTTTAAAGTTAAAGTTAATAATAATTTACTAAATATTTATTTTTATTATATTATTCAATTCTTATTTATTTTTCACATTTTATTTTCACTTACTAAAGACTCTAACATAATTTTTAAAAATCACATTTCAATATTTATTACCATTTCTACCTTTATTTTGAACTTAATGTATTTATTTTCAACAAAAAACATAAATCTGATTTTAGTTTCAAAACATTTTATTAATGAATTACATTGTATATATTAGGTATTTAGATACATATTGTTTTAAAGGTCAATAGTTTTGAGTGATGAGTCTTTTGGTGCTGAGGTTTATAAATCAATTTGATCTGTAACTTATGTTTTGGATAGTTTTGGTATTTGGAACAATTTCCAGGTTTCATCATTTAGAAATTTTGATGAGAGTATTAAGTCTTTATTTCTAATTTTGTTGATGAGGTTGATAAATGTGAGGTCTGGATTAGGAGGTGGAGAGGTGAAAACTGTCTTGCATCAAACACTCCAGATGGTGTGAGTCAGAAAAATAGATAGTCTAATAATTGGGAAGTGTCTACTCTGGATGGAGTCTTTTATTGAGAGTATTTTATAATAGTCAATCTTTGAACCGTGAAAAATGAGCATCCTTATGTTTGTAAGACTTGTACATGATTTTATAATATGGTCAAAGGTTTCTTCTTGTGTTTTGCAGATTGGACATATAGAGTCCACTTTGTTTAGAAATCTTTTATAATGTAAAAAATAGTTGGTATGTATGGCACCTAGGTTGACCTTAATCAAGAAAGTTAGAAATTTGGGTTCCAACTTTAAAAATTTGAATAAGGAGGTGATTCTGTGGTTGTTGATTTTTATTGTGGGTTTTTTATATTGTTGATGATTGGATTTAATATTAGGTGCACTTCCCAGATGGTGATTTTGAAGATAATGGTTTTATTGGAGATGTTTTGATGCCGTTTGATATATTGGAATATTTTATCAAGCCAGCATATTTTTTGAGGAGGCGGTGTGTCTGTTGGTTGTACTGTTTCAGATGTGATTATGGTGCCATGTTTTAATATTAGGTTACGTATTAGTGTGTGGGATTTTTGATAATTTAAAGAGAGGATTGAATGCAATGACATGCCATTTACCTTGCATTGGAGTTGCATTTTTGTCATGCTAATGGAGTTTATGTTTTCTTTCCAAAATAGTCTAGAACATTGTTTATTTATTTTTCTGATGAAAGATTTTGTTATAGTCATTACAGGGAGGTAGTAAGCAATTTTGGATATAACCTTCATATTAAGAAGAGCAACTTTTCCCTGCAACAAAAGATATACTTTGGACAGTGTCTGAACAATTTGGGTTGTAGAGGTAAGAAGTGAGTTTTGAAGATGTTTTGACATAGATGCTTGAGACATATGTATGGGGAATCCTAGGAAATCCTGGGGTTCAGCCAGAAATTTAGAGTTAATCTTTTTTCCTGTTGAGATTCTCCAAGAAGCTGATTTATTAGGATTGAACTTTAGTTATGAGTCATTAGAGAATTTATCTAGTATATGGTAAAGGGATGGCAGATGTTTTTGTGAAGGTAGTATGACAAGGACATCATCCATATAAGCCAATAGCTTTATGAATTTTTTAAGTCGTGGAATGTAAACTCCAGACATCGCATTTTCAATCTCCCTTAACAGTGGATTTAAATAACAAATGAATAATAAGGCACTTAATGGTGATCCTTGAGGTATAGAAATATTGGGTGAGAAGCCATTAGTATATGATCCATTTAAGGTAATATGAATTTGACAGTTGTATAGTAAGTTTTCAATTATACGGATGATTTGAAATGGAATGTTAAGACTATTCAAAATTGATAGGAGTGTGTTGATGTTGATTGAATCAAATGCTTCTGATATGTCCAGTTGAATTGCAATTGGTTTAGACAATCGGTTTGATCTGATGTGGGCTAACATAGTTTTCACCTCCCCGATCGCCGTAAGCACTGAAGAACCTTTTCTAGCATATTGATACTGAGATACATTGTCTAGCAGTTTTTTGTTGTATTTTTTCCTTAATGACTTCTTCTATAACTTTGATTAGGATAGGGGTCACGGAGATGGATCTAATGTTGTTAATGTTGATGGAATCTCTGTTTTTCTTTAGAAAAAGCACCAGCACTACAGGGTAAAGGTTTTTTATTTTTCTTCTGCTTATAGATAAGTGGTTAATCATGTTCATTAAATTTGGTATTGTGAATGAGTTAAGGTGTATGATTAAGGCTTTTGGGATGGCATGCATCCCAGGATGTACATTGTCAGATAAGGCATTAAGACGGTTTTTCAGATCTGTTGGTGTTATTCCATGATTTTCTAGATTGGATGGTATGATCCAGTCATCATTGGTTGTTTGTGTATTATTTTGTAGGCGATTCTTGAAATATTATCCTATGTGATTAATCATTTGATGTCCTGTTATGTGATTACCATCAATGTTAAGAGAATTTGGAGTTTTGTTCTTCTTTTGAGCTCCCAAGGCCCACTCTCAGGTAGCCCCTGGTCCAGCAATGCTGAGCTGTAAGGAAGTTTTGAGCTCTTTTTGTGGAGATGTATTCCGCAATGGCTAATTGTTTCTCCTTATATCTTAGTTTGAGTGATAGTAGTTGATTTATGTGTTGAGGATCAGGGAGCAAGCCATAATTTTTTTATTTATCTGGTCAAGCTCAGTGATTAGCGTGGAAGGGCCTTTGTTGTTCCTGGTGTGATGTGCTATTAGAGATTGCAAAATGCCAACAAAGGCAAACCAGGCTTCCTCTGGATGAATGTTTAGGATGTTTATTTTAAAAAAGAGTATGTAAGCCTTGGATATAATGGCTTCATTGGAGGTAGCTTTTGTTAGCATTCTTATTGATTGGTTTAGAGTATAAGGAATAGAATTGTTAAGTTCTATTGAAGCTATTATTGCATGATGGTCTGAGAATGCTACTGGTTGTAGATTAGCTTCAAGATCATGATGTAGCTCAGTGGTGTAAAACATCAGATCTATTAGAGTTTTATATCTTTTGTTGTAAAAGGAGTATGCATCTTGTGGGAAGAAGCCTCTCCCATTAATAAAACCCCTAATGAGAAGATGTAGATACTTCTTTGTGAAAATGTCATATGAGGTATTAAAATCTCCTAGAATAATAGCTGGAGCATTGTTGTTTGTTGTCAGCATATTAATTGTGTTTATTATATGCAGATACATAGGTTGGCAATGTGGAGAATAAATATAGAAGGCATTTATATTGCTAGTGCTGTAGGTAAGGTTTAGACATATTAGATTCTTATCCTGGTATGTTATCTTAAATTTGTTAGGGGAAAATCTGTTGTTTATTAATACACCTACACCCTCAGATGCAGCATAATTGGGTGTTAGTTGTGTGTAGCCAAGTTTATTTAGCTCTGCAAGAATATAGTTGTTGGAATTGTGGTGAAATTTAGTTTTTCCCATGAACATAAAGTGTGGAGATATGGAAGAGAACCAATGTTTAATGGCAGTGGTCCGCATAGGTGAATTGATGTCCTTTATATTAATTGCTGCAATTTTACATGAAATTCTAGACATGGGTTGTTTTTTGGCTAGAATCTACCACTTGCTTATTGACTGGTTGTTGTTGTATAAGATTATTTGAATTATTATTGATTATTTGCAGATTATTGTTAGAGATTGGGGTTGAAATCACTAACTCTTTATCAGGTGATTTAATATTGGTTTGAGTTAGTAGATTAGGTGGAATGGAATTATAGATTTTGGGTTTCTTGTTTGAAGCTTGAGTGTCAGGTGGACTTTTGAGTTTGGAATTTGTTATATAAGAACTGACTTGGTTAGATAGAGTTTCATCATCTGAGCTGGATCTATTAGAATGCACTGGTTTTCTTTTATTGCTAGGTGGAGTTGAGTTAGTGTATTCCATTTCTGATTCAGGTTGAAAGGTTTTAGTGGTTTGTGGAGTTGTAATGGTTGGAAATGGTTTATTTGTACTAGTGTGCTCAGTTTGAATAGATTGAAATGAGTTAGTGTAATTGGGATTTTCTTTAAAGCTTTTTGATGATTTGGATGATCTGTAAGTTTGAGAAGAGAGAGAATGCTTATTTTGAATATTTGGATTTATTTCAGATATCATATTGTCTTGAGTTGTTTTTGTGAGAGAGGTATGTATTTTGGATTCTTCTTTATCATTGGATTCTGTAGTGATGGATGTGTTTAGTTTAAAATTATTAGAGATGAGTGGTTTTGTGATGTTATTAGCGGTTTTAGTTGAGGTTTTACATGAGTTGGATGGAGGGTTTTGTGTAGATTTGAGTGTGGTTTCTATTCTATGTGTTTGACGATTAGTAATTTTGAATCGTTCAGGCTCAAGCATATGAGCAGGTGTTTGTGATTTGATAAGAATGTTGCCTTTGATTTTGATCAGCTAAACTCGATTGTAAGTCAGAGTTTTCTCTGCATTGATGTGTTCTGTTTTTCATAATGCCACACAAATTGCAAATATGAGCCATGCAGTCTTTTATGAGGTGAGATCTTTGTCCAC
Organism: Epiperipatus broadwayi; assembly: GCA_028023455.1. Taxonomy (NCBI): domain Eukaryota; kingdom Metazoa; phylum Onychophora; class Udeonychophora; order Euonychophora; family Peripatidae; genus Epiperipatus; species Epiperipatus broadwayi. Next base: position 27,443 of record JAQFVV010007272.1, on the reverse strand, counting down.
AGTGGAAGCATTGAGGTCTCACCCCCAAAAAGGATAGAATCATAGAGGAGTTTTTTTGTTTAATAGAAGTTGGTATATCTGTAGGATTTATATCTTTTTTAATTGTAACTGAAATGTAGCAGTGTTGGATGGAATGTGAAATCCAGTTTTGTTTTCTGGTAGGTATTTAAAATTAAGTATTTTCCCAAATGACTGAAGAATAATTTGGAGATGGTTTTCGACAAAGCCCGTTACACAATTTCTGATTTTACCAAGAAGTGCAGATGTTCTGTTGACATCTATATAGCAGACAAATTTGTCATCTATTGTTTTGATGGTGCTTTTAAAGTTGTTACAATTCGCCCAATTAGTAAATTCGAATGCTATATACCGGTCGTTTGGATGGGTCGAGATGCGCTGAATGCTATTTCCTATGTTGTTTTGCCTGATTAGGTTATATAGAGATTCGATTGGAAATCTAAATAATGAGCATTTAGAGTCAGTAATGGCTAAAATTAAGCTTTTGTCACTGTTATAATCAGCGAATGACTTAAGTAATTTCATCGGGATCGTTTGATTAAATTGGAAAGTTAGATTTGAGTATTGCATTTCATTGAAATTAGAGGTTGTAAACATTTCTGATTCAATGTGTATTTGTGTATTAAATTGATTGAATTCATTGGATTGATCCATTTGATCTAGATACATAGATTCTGGTGAATCAGCTATGACGTGGCACTCATTGTGCATTTGTTCATTGTATGTGTGTGGTAAGTTATATGCTGGAATTTTGGTTGAATTAAGTTGTTGCGATATGCCAATTTTTGTAATGTCAGCATATGATTGATTCATATGGTGATTTAAGTTTGATTGGCATTTGTATGATGATTTTTGTGATTAATTTGTGACATAATTGATTGAGAATTGGAGGTAGGAGAAGTATTTATATAAATATTTTTCCTTTGTAGTGAATTAGGGGAATTTGTGTTATATGCCTCTTCTGGGAGGTTGAGTAATGATTCCTCAGATTGTTCACTACTTTTTGATTGTATTTGAGGGCTTTGATGATTAGATTCAGGTTTAGACTCAGTTGGAGAATTTATGTCAAGCTCAAGAGGTGTTTTTTTATCTTTTAATATAGCATGGTCATCTTGTTGTTCTAGTACTGACTGTTTGAGTGATTGTTTGATTGAATCATTTTGTTTATTGTTATTGTTTTGTTTGCTTTTTGAGTTTTTTGAATTATGTTTAACTTTATTTTTGACTGTGTTTAGCTGTTTTCCAGTGACGTCTTCACAGCTGCTGTCAGAGGATGTTTGGTTAGTAATTTGATTATAACTTAATATTTCAGTTAAATTCTGAATAATATTGTTTGAATCATCTTGATCTGAATTTTCCGTGGTATTTTTAAGTAAGGGAAGTTTAGGATAATATGTTTGTATGTTATCACTGAGGTTTTGCAATTCATCAAGCTTCAATTCATTCTGAGATATAGATTTTTTAACGTACTTTGGTGAATTTGGATTAGTTATAATAATGATAGCAGGTTTATCAATATTATTTGGTTCATTATTATTTTCCATCTGCTGTATAGTTAGTTTGTAACGGGATGATTCCTCCTCTGGCTCACTGCAAGAGTCAGTTGAGGTTGATTGTGAATTGGAATTATTTTCAAACTTATCTAATCTAGATTGGTTATTATTAGTTATTTTTCTGATATATGGTGGTTTAAAGATAGGTTTAACAATCGGAGAATTTTTTGTTAGGCTGATCTCCGAATTTGAAGCCGTAAATTTAATAACGTCATTACTTAGGCTTTGCATTTTTGAACATTGAGGTTGATTAACTAAAGTATTATCTGATAAATTTAAAATATTATTAATATCAGATGAAATATTAGAATTGTTAGGCTGATTTATATAGTAGTAGTTAGGATCATCTCTAAGTGGCCATATGTTGTAAGCGTCATTGTTAACGTTATTATTATTTGGTGACAGCGCCATCTATGGCATCGTAGAGAGCAGTTGATTCCACTATAACTGATAAAAATAAAACCTCAAAATTATTTTATTTCTCCAAATCAAAGATTTAAAACATACAAGAAATATAAGGTAAGCCTTTTTTCTGTTTGCTTATTGAATGGAATTAAGGAATAAGTACTTCATTCCAAAAATAATAAGAAAAAAAAAGAGCCTATTTACAACACGACCGATTTAGACATTAACGAAGGTGAAAATATTTTTAAATCACCTAAAAATGAGCCATCTGAACAACTAAAAAATATAACGCATCATAAATTGCATAAACCTAAAAGGAATATACAAAATTCATCAAAAAAAAGTAATAGTAATCAATCTATAATGTCCGATGAAGAAAAAATATTTAAATCTGATTTTATTTATTATATTCACTTTTTTTTTAAATCCAATTTAACATTTATAACAGATAATATTATTCTATTTTCGAGCACAGGTGTGCGTCATGTGATGTACAAAACTAAATAAGGCGCTAATAATTTAAATCGAACTAAAAATAATAATTTAATTTATAAAATGTTACATAATGACTATTATAGACAATTTTAAAATAATTATTTTAATTTTATAAAACCAAAAAATTACACTTTTCTTCCACATTATTATTTTTTAATCAAATGATTTTAAAAATATAGCCATTAAATACAATTATTATTACTAATACTATTTGTTTAACTTTAAAGCATTACTTTTAAAATTTACCCTAATTATTATTTATAAGACATGTTAAATCAGTATTTATTATGGCCAGTTTTCCCAAACATACAATCTTATAATGATTTTTAGTTAACTGTTTTTTTACAAATACCAACCTAATACTATACATTAATTATTTTACTTGCCTTAACTAAATTATTCAAAGATTATTAACAAACAACATACATCATCCCTTAACCAACTTGAAAATTTAAAATTTTTCAGTAAATTATTAGAAATAATCCATTCTAACCTACATAAAAGGGTAAAATATATATATATGGCTGCAGAAAGGAGTTTGCTATTAACTGAAAGGAGACCCTTTGATTCCTCTTGGAGGCCATAAAGGAACTGAGCAGGGCAAATTCCTAATGTCCACTCCATACATTCTTGTTGTTGCAGCTGTTATTACTATGTGATTATTCATATAGTATATGAACATAGATGGGCTGCTCACCAACACACATTAGCCAGCGTGGTGAGTGTTATGGCTTTTTACCTCTGAGTTTAAGATCAAGAAACACCATGGTCTTTCTTCTCAGTGCCTGATAAGGCAGAATGAATGTTTGTGTAAATGATAAATATTTTTCCACTACCTATATACAATTATGACAGACAAAAATAAAGCATGGCCCTTATTCCCAGGAGGCTGTAAAGTCACCAACCAAGGCAGCGGTTGGTGGCCGAAGGCGGAGAGTGCTAAGAATTTCCTGATTGTGGACCCAGGCTGCCATTTGATGATGACTTTTTATTTAGGTACTTGCAACTGCAGATCACTTTCAAGTGAAGGAAGATTGCAAGAATTAGAAGTAGGACTGTCTTATATTAAATGGGACATTATTGGACTTTGTGAAGTTAGAAGAAAATGTGAAGAAACAATTGATTTAAAAAGTGGACATATACTCTATTATAAAGGCACACATATTGGAAATACAAGTGGAGTAGGATTCACTATAAATAAAAAGTGGAAGAACAATATTGTGGAGATTGATGGTGTAATGGACAAAGTGGCAAGATTACTTATACAACTTAATAGCAGATACCAAATGCAGATAATTCAGGTTTATGCCCTAACAAGTTCTCATAGTGATGAAGTAGTAGAAGATTTTTATATGGATGTACAAAAGGCTTTTGATCAGAGTAAACAAGACTGTAAAATTGTTATGGGAGACTTTAATGCTAAAATTGGTAGACAAATGAAAGATGAAATTGCTGTAGGTAATTTTGGTTATGGTAATAGAAATGAGAGAGGACATAGACTTCTGGAGTTTGCAGAAAAAGAAAAACTTTATATTATGAACTCATTTTTTGAGAAAAATTTTAAAAGGAAATGGACATGGAAACATTCAAATGAAAGTACAGCAGAATTGGATTATATTTTGACTAACAGAAAATACATAATTCAAGATTGTAATGTTCTTAATAAATTTAACACAGGAAGTGATCATTGATTAGTAAGGTGTAAGTTACGTGTTAATGTAAAACTAGAGAGATAAAAATTATTAAGAAAAACAATATTTACAGTTGATATTCCTAATCTTCAGAAACATTCTAATGAATTTAAATCAGAACTTACAAATAGGTCTCAAGTGTTAGGAGATTTTAAACATGATTCAGATTTGAATGAAATTAATATGAAAATAACTGATACACTTTTAAAAACTGCAACAAAGATAGCTGATAGAAAAACGCAGCAATTGACTAATAAAATTTCTACTGAGACTAAAGAATTTATGAAGAAAAGAAGGAATATGAAAAAAAACAAAAATGATGAATTAAAAAGAATTGAATATCTCGAATTTTGTAAAATGGTACAAAAAAGAGTTGAAAATGATATAAAAAAGTATAACTGTGAAATAGCAAGGAAAGCTGTAGAAGAAAATAAAAGTCTCAAGAATGTTAAACAACATTTTGGTATTGGTAGGAAATTTATATCTCCAATAAAAAAAAAAGATGGCATTATTACTAAAAAGAGAGATGACATCATGAAATTGGTAGAAATTTTTTATCAAGAATTATATAGTAATAAAGAACAAGTACCTCCTATATCTATTATGTCTTCCGAATTGCCCAGAATTTTAAATGAAGAAGTGAGACATTCAATTAAATGTATGAAGAATGTAAAGGCTTCCGGAAATGATGGAATTATAATTGATATATTAAAAGAAGCAGGTGAAAAAATAGAAACAATTTTAGCAATGTTATATTCCAAATGTCTAAATGATAAAGATGTAACAGAAGATTGGAAGAATGCAGTAATAATATTAATATTTAAAAAGGTGATAAAGAAAGTATTAGAAATTACAGACCAATCAGCCTTTTATCAGTTTTATATAAAATTTTTACCAAGATAATTACAACTCGTCTACAGGGAACTTTGGATTTCCACCAACCAAGAGAATAAGCTGGATTTAAAAGTGGTTTTACTACAATAGATCATATCCAGGTATTGAGAGAAGTAATAGAGAGGACAAACGAATAAGAGTTGTCATTATGTTTTGGATTTGTAGATTATGAAAAGGCATTTGATTCTATACAGATTTCTTCAGTGATTAAAGCATTGGATCATCAAGGTATAGATGCAGGATATTGTCATATTTTAAAGAATATTTATAAAAATGCAACAGCAACAATTAGATTACATAATGATACTGGAAAAATCAACATTGAGAAAGGTGTAAGACAAGGTGACTCCATATCTCCAAAACTTTTTACAGCAGTGCTGCAGGAAGTATTTTGTGGATTAAAATGGGAAACTAAAGGAGTGAAAGTAAATGGAGAGTATTTAAGTCATTTAGATTTCGCAGATGATGTAGTTGTTTTAGCAAATAATGCTTCAGACCTGCAGGAAATGTTGCAGGAGTTAGCAGATGAAAGTAGGACTAAAGATAAATGTTAAAAAGACTAAAGTAATGTTTAATCAATTTGCTCAAAATATGAAAATAAAGATTGATTATGAAGAATTAGAAGAAGTTAACAGTTACAAATACCTTGGTCAGATTATTAATACAGATGGAAAAGAATGGAGGAAATTAATCATAGAATTAAACTTGGTTGGAGTGCTTTTGGTAGAAATAACTTGATAATAAAAGGAAATATGCCTATGTGTTTGAAAAGGATGGTTTTTAACAAATGTGTTTTACCAGTTTTTACATATTGATCTGAGACTTGGACACTTAATAGAAGAGCAATATAGAGACTTCAGATGACTCAAAGGAGTATGGAGAGATGTATGTTGGGAGTAAAAAGAAGAGATCGAAAACACAATGTATGGGTAAGACAACAAACAGGTGTTACTGACTTTATTGAAAAAATTAAAAGATTGAAATGGAGTTGGGCTTGACATATTGCTAGAAGAGATGATAATAGATGGACAATTGAAATTTTAAACTGGATTCCAAGAGATTGTAAAAGACCCAGAAAGAGACCACATGTGAGATGGATGGATGAAATAAAAAATGTGTAGGAAAGTTGTGGAGAAGAGAAGCTAAATATCGGAGAAGATGGATTAAACTTGGAGAAGCCTTCATCCTGCAGTGGATTGATAATGGTTGATGATGATATATATATATATATATATATACTAGTGGCTGACATGATAGAATAAAAATTAACCTAGAATTAATGTAATTATATGGTCATGTACATCAGTTGTATATATAGGGTTGAATAGATGTAGTGAGCTTAATAATCTCATTTCAAGTTTCATATATATGTATTATAACAATCTGGAGATAGTGGACTAGCGTAATCTGCACTACAGAGCGCCATCTAGGCATTTGAACCTAAAAAAATTTATAAAGTATGCAGATACGTAAGTCAAAAAATTTTTTTTATATAATTTGATATCCGGTCATTAGGCCATTGTCATTACCTCAGCGGAACAGCAGATATTTATATTTTATAAAAAAATTATTATCTAAGAATATATAAAAAAATATATAATAAGCCACTACCAGTATTTAGCATACAAACATTTATTTACACACACACACATATATATATATATAAAATTTAACATTATTATTTTAGCATGTTTACTTTAACATTTAACATTATTTTTACTCTATAATTTTAACTTCATTTTAGAATTTGATTTTACATTTTAATTTTTATAAGTTTACATTTTAAATTTTATAAGTTCGCACAGATGGATTTATAAAATGTGTTTTTAATGTTGAGTTTAGATCGGTTACATAGATTACACAGTGAAAAACATTTCAAAATAAACATAAACGATCAAAATATAAAGTCATTGATCGAAATGCAGAGGGGAATTTATAAGAAACCCAATGGCTTTCATCATAAGATGCGTCAAGACACCAATAACTTAAAAGACATCCAACATAAATACATCTTAGATACACACCATAAGGTATCAGTATTTACCAAATGTCTATCCATTTTGATCAAATATGAAAACCAAAAACATAATTAACCAGTAACGAACCCATTCAAGCGTCTATACCCAACTTAAATTTAATGCATTTTTATTTAGAGTGTCGAGTGTGAATAGACTATATAGATTGCATTTGAAAAGAAAATATTCTATCCTTGTTTAACTTTAGGCCAAAAGTTTGCCATCAGACCAACTTCAATCCATCTGATATATGGATGTATTCAATGTAATACGACTACAACAGCACAAATAGGTTAAGAGAAGAAATTGCCTTTCATAAGATAGGAATACTACATCATTCAAACAATAAGAGCAATAAAAAAAACTCCATAGAAAAAGACTGCAGTCATTTTGCAGACTTATGATCGCATTCTGTAGGCAAAAATAAAGTGTGCCACATGAAAAGTGATTCTGCCCATAGCGAATCTCATACCACATCTACTACTTAAACCAATATATCCAATCCATTGACCCAATTCAACTATGAAACAATCTAAGATTACCCTTTCCTAATATAACTTTACAAATCTATATAGCCATTCATGCCTGACTTAAGTTTAACATTTATATAATTTAATTTATCGCAAAACAAAAATCATAAATAAAACTTAAAGAACAAAAAAAATAAATGGGAATGATTTTACAAAAAAGAAATACATCAAATAAAATTATAACTAATTAATAAATAATTTAGTTTGGTCAGATAGGAATCTATTTCAATTATTTTAAATATGGAAAGTTTTTAATTTAATGTTCATGAATTATCTAAAGTACTTACGGTTTTGAAAGGTCTGTATTTTGTAGTTGTTTGTAATTTCGAAAAGAAAATTTCCATGCCGTCCTGAAGATATTGTATCCAGTTAGCCATTGTTTTTTATTTATCCGGAAGTCTTTTACTGTAGCTGGTCCTTAATGTAGAAAAAACGATGTCATTTCTTTTTTATTAACAAAACTGAAGGGATTGAAGAGTGCATCTCTTCAATCCCCTCCTTCAACTCCACACTAACACATATCTGTCCTCTCATAGTAACTATTAATTTCCAAACTTTTCATTTTATATTAATTTTAAAAATTCAATTGACATTACATCATCGATGTGACGGTTTTTTCACTGAGGTCTGATTCCATTGTTTTTCTATCCTATCTGACCTTTGCTTATACATTTTAAATGTCCAAGGGCTAGTTTATAATTAACTAATTAAAATAATCATTTCCATTTTTCAATAACATTAATTAATTTGATTTCAAACCCAAAGATATATCTCTATCTCTAAATCTTTTTTAAGTTTTTGCTTTTAAAATACCTTTTCTATTTTTAATAAAGTTTTATTTTAATAATTTTTTTTCATCTGTGTGATTTTATATATATGATTTTAGTATAGAATTTTAATTTTCAATTTTTAATTCTTTAAAAGGAAGTTTTATTTGCGAACTTTTATTTTTTTCATGTTTAATAATAAAAAACAATGTAATGTATGTATGTGCCCATTATATATCAGTAAACTTGCTTAAAAAAAAATAAACAAAAAAATTATGTTACTTAGGGTTAGTAACTACGGTACATGATTAACGAAGACATTTACAAAAACATCCAGTTAGTAATTTTACAAAAAAAACTATATACAAAAAATGTTGACTATCGTTTTCCTAAAGACCATTTACGTCTATGCCTCCTCCCCCCAAGCATTCTATTTTTTATACATTTTATTTTTACACACAGCACAACAAGCAAATTTCATAAATTATTTTATTAAGAAGGTTGACTGAGATAAATATGTTTTAAGGAATAATGGGTTTAAACATGTATATTTGCAGCACAATTATAAATACCACCAACTTATTTATGACTGATTGAAATGCATACATAGGGTTACACTGAAGTAATTCCCAAAGGTACTCATTGTAAGGCACCACATTTTGATCATAAACTTACATGGCTGTGTGCGCCTATACACATTAAAGTGTAATATATATTAACATAAAAAACATATTAATTGCAACCATTTACTTTTTTTTTAACAAAGTTCAATTTGAAATTATTAATACTTTCTCGTGTTTAATATATATGCAATTTCTTTCTGGCAGCACTTTTATAAGATTGAAAGTATACGACTTTATGTAAACAGATAAAAATATCTCACTTTGACAAAAAAAAAATTACTCAGGGTATATGTGGTTTATTAAACATCGGCCCCAGTTGGGAGACCAATTATAACAATCTGTGAGATAGTGGACTCGCATAATCTGCATGACAGGGTGCCATCTAGAAATTTGAACCTAGAAAATGTTATAAAGTAGGCAGATACGTAAGTCAAAAAAAATTTTTTTTTATGTTATATATTTTGATATCCGGTCATTAGCCCATTGTCACTAGCTCAGTGGAACAGCAGAGATTTATATTTTATAAAAAAATTCTTATCTAAGAATATATAAAAAAGAATAAAATATGCCACTGCCAGTAATGAACATACAAACATTTATTTACGCACATATATATAAAATTTAACATTATTATTTTAGCATGTTTACTTTAACATTAAACATTATTTTTACTTTATAATTTTAACTTGATTTTAGAATTTGATTTTACATTATAATTTTTGTAAGTTTATATTTTAAATTTTATAAGTTCGCACAGATGGATTTATAAAATGTGTTTTTAATGTTGAGTATAGATTGGTTACATAGATTACATGGTCAAAATCATTTCAAAATAAACATAAACAACCAAAATATAAAGTCATTGATAGAAATGCAGAGGAAAATATATAAGAAACCGAATGGCATTCATCATAAGGTGCCACAAGACACCAATAACTTAAAAGACATCCGACATAAATACGTCTTAGATACTCACCATAAGGTATCAGTATTTACCAAATGTCTATCCATTTTGATCAAATATGAAAAACAAAAACAATTGATCAGTAACGAACTTATGCAAGCATCTATACCCAACTTAAACTTAATGCATTTTTATTTAGAGTGTCGAGTATGAATAGACTACATAGATTTCATTTGAAAAGAAAATATTCTATCCTTGTTTAACCTTAGGCCAAATGTTCGCAGTCAAACCAACTTCAATCCAACTGATATATCGATGTATTCAATGTAATATGACTATGACAATACAAATAGGTTAAGAGAAGAAATTGCCTTTTGTCAGATAGGAATACTACATCTATCAGACAATAAGAGCAATAAAAAAAACTCCATAGGAAAAGACGGCAGTCATTTTGCCGTCTTACGATCGCATTCCATAGGCAAAAATAAAGTGTGTGACATGAAAAGCGATTCTGCCCATAGCGAATCTTGTACTACATCTACTACTTACACCAATATATCCAATACATTGACCCAATTCATCTACGAAACAAATAATCTAAGATTATTCTCCCCTAATAAAACTTTACAAATCTATATAGCCATTCATGCCCGACTTAAGTTTAACATTTATATAATTTAATTTATCGCAAAACAAAAATCATAAATAAAACTTAAAGAACCAAAACAAAATAAATGGAAATGATTTTACAAAAAAGAAATACATCAAATAAAATTATAACTAATTAATAAATAATTTAGTTTGGTCAAATAAGAATCTATTTCAATTATTTTAAATACGGAAAGTTTTCAATTTAATGTTCATGAATTATCTAAAGTCCTTATGGTTTTTGAAGGTCCATACTTTGTAGTTGTTTGTAATTTTGAAAAGGGAATTCCCACACCATCCTGAAGATATTGGTATCCAGTGAGCTGTTGTTTTTTATTTATCCGGAGGTCTTTTACTGTAGCTGGTCCATAATGTCGAAAAAACTATGTCATTTCTTTTTTTTTAACAAAACTGAAGAGATTGAAGAGTGTGTCTTTTCAATCTCCTCCTTCAACTCTGCATTAACACATATTTGTCTTCTCATAATAACTTTATTAACTTCCAAACTTTTTCTTTTATATTAATTTTAAAGATTCAATTGACATTATATCATCTATGTGATGGTTTTTTCGCTGAGGTCTGATTCCATTTTTTTTTTCTTCTATCTGACCTTTGCTTATACATTTTAAATGCTCAAAGGCTAGTTTATATTTAACTAATTAAAATAATCATTTTCATTTTTCAATAACATTAATTAAATTGTTTTCAAACTCAAAGATATATCTCTATCTCTAAATATTTTTTAAGTTTTTGCTTTTAAAATACCTTTTTTATTTTTAATAAAGTTTTATTTTAATAATTTTTTTCATCTGTGCAATTTTATATATATGAGTTTAGTATAAAATTTTAATTTTCACTTTTTAATTCTTAAAAGGGAAGTTTTATTTGCGAACTTTTATTTTTTTCATGTTTAATAATAAAAAACAATGTAACGTACATATGTGCCCGTTACAATATATATAAGTATAAGTGAAACAATGTTTGAATCATTGTGACTTTTCAATAAAATGACAAACAGAATTGCATATAAACATATAAAATGATTTATTATTTTCTTAGAACTGCCCACTCTCATTTAGATTAATAAAATGAAATTAAATAAATCAACTTGAAAAAATTTATTTAATGTAGCACCTTATGAAAAAAAATCTTTTTTTACACTAAATATTGTTTGATTTTTTATTTCCACATAAATTTATATGTAGCACAAATTTCGCATTGATTTTTTTTTTGAATTTGTGGAATTATATTCTAATTTGACAATAAACATAAAAAATAATTACAACATAAAAAAGTAAAATATTATTGAATGTGAGTTTAGTGAAAATATAACATTTTAAAAGTAAAAACACCATGTTTTTGTATTAGAGATTATTAGTAATAACAGAATAACAATAGTCAAATATGTTTAAAATACATATATACAAGAACCAGAGATTACAAATTATAAAATTATTATCTAAAAGCCTTTTTCAGCAAATTATGTTTTTTTGCATTTTTCAAGATATCTCCACGATTTAAAGCACATACAGCGACATCTATATGAATGTAATGTTTTTTGCTGGTATAATGAGATATTATAGTCAAAAAGTGATTTGTTTTATCTTTGATCAGAGAATGTATTGGGTGACTACAGATTAGAACCATGAATAAAAGCAAATATTAATTAATCTAATATTATTTTACATGAGAATTTATTTTAATTTGTAAACAATATTAAATTCTATGCATTTTAGTAATTTTACAAAAATACTATATTTAAATATTATAAATTTAAATAAATATAATTAAATAGATAGATTTTTACTTTTTATTACAATTTTTTCATAACATCAATTGGGAAAATGTAATTTATTTTTATATGTTCGACATTAACATTCATCATGATAAATGTTTAAAATAACATTTATTTTAGTATTTTGTTATATTTTTCTGTAATAAATATTTATATGCTAACTTATAAACGTTAATTGCAAGAAAAAAACGGAATTTTTTATTGCTCATCTTAAATGAAAATAATAAAAAAATAACTTATTTTTGCATTCTATTTTCCTTTTCAAATTTTTTCCGAAATCTCGAGTTTTATGACAGCTTTTCCAATTCGTATACAAATTTGTAACGAAATCTTCAACTTATAAATCAAAGCATCACCTCTTTTATTTAACAACATTTTTAAATAATGTAATGCATAAGCCATCCTAATTTGAAAATATTTTTGAGTCAGTGGGAACTCTGTGAAACTACTTTGCATTAAAAAATTCTAATATTGGTTTTTCAACAAAATCATTGGACTTTCACATTTAGATTAATTTAAAAATTCTTTCTTCCAATACTTTTTTGTGGTAGTATAAAATGCTTTCAAATTAATGCATCCTATTAATTAAGTGGGAGTGATAATAAAAGCATTAGTCATTTCCTGTTTAAGTAAACCACATTAAGCCATTAGTTTTAAGTATTCTAATACGTTTTTATTGTTTTGATAGATACAAATATTGCTTATTCCAAATGCATAGAAACAATTATTGAATTTTCATCTATTACAATATAAACAAGCATTTCTTTCATTAAAAATTTATGAAATCTTTAAAAAAGGTGACTAAACGAAGAACATATATAAGAATTAATAACGCGAACAGAAAATTCATATAACTTGCAGTTAAGTAAAACTATCAAATGAAGCATTTATATGGTTAAACTCAGGCATTCAGATGAAAGTGAAATACTTTGTTCTGTATGGAAACAGTATTTATTGCATGATTGGCTGACATTCTTTTGCCAGTAAAACTTCCAATTGTTTGAGTGTGAGCAATTTATTTGATAATTTACATGAATAATGAATTAATACATGGCTGTTTTATTGATCTTAAATGTGTACTATAAAAATTAAAAAGTTGATATAATAAAAAATAATATTGATAAGTTTTATTTTTCCCATGTGCAAAGCATTGACCAGGAAGTGAACCCATGCCAGCTGCTTGGAAAGCAACTATACTAACCACTAGGCCACCAATGCTTGACACATTTTATTTTTATTAATTTGTAAAATATAAATGTAAGTATGGGTAAAAAATTAGAAATGTAGAGCATGCTTCAATATTCAGTAAAATCTTATTTTTTGTGAATATAAGCAAGGTTATTTAAAAATTGAAATAATTTTTATACAAAAACTAGATGTACCCAGTCTATGGAAAGACCATCATTTCATTTAATTGGTTGTTTTAACATTTTTTTTAAGATTTAATATTATGTAAATAAATGTGGGAAATGTATCTGAAAGATGGCCATAATTGTAATACATTTTTTTAATTGGTTGCTTTAGAAAAAAATGTTTAAAATTTAATATCAGTTAAACAATAAATTTTAATATATAAATAAAGGCAATATGTAGAACTATTTCTATCATCTGTACGTGAATGTTGAATATATAGAAATTTTTTTAACTTTTCAAATACAAGCAACTTGTTTGTAACACCACAAGTTAGTTATTACACAATGTTTTGAGTAGCATTATTCGCCACTTTTTTCAAGAGTTGCTGAGTTATCAATTTGTGCCATCTATTTGTGTGTTATTACTAAAAAGTTGTTTGTATTTAGAAAGTTTAAATAAAAACTAAGAAATTTTTTATACATTCAACATTCACTTATAGATGATGGAAATAGTCCAACATATTACATCTAATAATATACCATCATCACAAACTTTCAGACAAACATAGAAATAAATGTTGGATGTTCACAATTGAAACAAAAAATGTTTGGAATAACCTGGATTATTTGATTGACTTTAGAAATGCATATGTCAAGGTATTAATAAAGCTAAATTAATAAAGGTAAATTAAAATTAAAATTTTTAAATATAACTTATATTTCATGTGTCAATTTGACAGCATTACAGACTACTATAAGTAATAAGATTGTTTACTGGAGTGAACTCTGAATAAAAAATTCAGAGATTGCTACAGTAAAGCACTACAGACAAACATATATTCACCTGGATTTTATATATATATTAGTAAATGTATAATACCAATTATAATAATATTATATATAAAATGTAAATACATTTTACATATATAATTTGATAAAACTGCAATGGATATAATTGGTGTATCATCATACTGCTATCAGTTTTTAAATGCCCTAATTTTTTATTATTTTTAAAATTGAACAGGTGTCATCTCAGTCTCTTTCTATTGAGATATTTTATTTAGCTTAAAACAAATTAGTTTAATTTTTGCTCAATAGGGATTAATATTAAATCTATCCTTTCTGTTTCAGAAGCACCTCATGCTTTAGTGTAGACATGGCAGAAATGTTTTGCATTTTTAATTGACAGTTTTTATCTACTTTTCCCAAAAAAAATTATAGTGAAATATTTTGTAATTAATGGCCACAATAATAAGTAGCAAATTTGTTTTATTACAATTTGTGATTACAAGAAGGTAATCAATTATAAAAACTGTCATCTGAATCCAATTAAACAAATATAATTTTATTTTATTTTCTAGTTTAAAATAATTTTTTTAACAAATAATTTAACATTTTTTGTAAATAATGCTTATAAAATATCAAATTTCAAATGATAATTATATATAATAAATACTCATCTTAGGAATGGTGTGAGATATTGTTTGAAACCTGAATGTTACCCAATCATATTTTAACATTGCTGGTAAAATAAAATTCATAAATATTTAAAAAATATGATTTTGATGTAAATAAGGACATGTAATAATTTAAGTTATCATCACTTTTAAATTAAATAAATTGTATTAGATTTTTTAGTTATTTGGCCAATGAATTAACAATTTAGAATGTAAAAAAATTTGAAATAAGCAATAATGCTTTTTATGAATAAACACAAATTTATGTACTTGGTTAATTAATAAAATTGTAAGTCACAAAATTACTGAACAAAGGTTTTGATTTTTGATAGCAGTTGCTTTAGAATTTGAAAAAATGTTTAAATTATGGTTGTAAGTATTAAAACAAAACACCATTCCAAAAAGTAGTAATTGCCTAGTAAATTTACTGAGGCCATTGTTGGAAACAAACTAAGTAGCAGGAATTGTTGTAGGCCACAATTTAAGAAACAATTGCTGTCATATAGAAAAATCTTGGTAATCCACATAGAGACTCAAATTGACATGCATCATGGTAGCATAACAAAGATTCACAAAAACATTAACTAGACTTACCATATTTACCAATTGTAAACAACTTTCAAGTTATACAGTCTTCCAGACCTATCAAATTGTTGTTTTTGGTTTTTGAATCTGCCTTTGCTTTTTATAATGTGATTGATTAAGTATAAAATACCTATTCAGAATGTCTATGCATGAAATTGTAAAAGTGTAATGTTTTAACTAGTGAAAAATTAAGTAATTCCAGAATAAAAAGATGAACTTTAATAAAATAAGGATAGCATTGCTGAGAAAAATAAAAACTGGCAAATTTAGAGGCATGCTGCAATGGGATAACAATGAGCTTTGAAATTCAAAAAGTTATATTCAAAGTTTGAAATTAAACCATAATTTAAACTGTTAACAAATCTATCTAAGTGAGAACATTATATGTTTTAATTTGGTTTTGAAACTTCTTAATTATTAATTTGTTTTATTTAAAATTGCTTGCTCATTTTTAATATATCAATTATTTAAATATTAATTATTTTATTAATGTCTTTAAGTTTTATATTTTTTCTTCATCTCATATTACTTGGTCACATTTAACAGGATTACAAACTTTTAGTTCAATTTTATATGAAAAATGAAAACTGATGATGATGTTTATTCATATTTAGTTTCATTGTTTTTTTACATATATTTAAAGTTGTATTTTAGCATAAACTATCCATTTTGCAGAATGCAAAAATTTTTATGTAGATTTTGGGTTTGATGCATGTTGTAACAAAAATGCAATGAATATACATTAGTTTTAAAAAAATAATATGTTCTTATTTTATTTATAAAACACTTTCTTTGTATTGTTTAATATTATTTTATTAATTTATTTGTTTTATTAATATTTAAAGCTTTTGTATTTCTTTATTCTCAATTGTATATTCTATTTAAAATATACGAGGTTATTTAAGATGTGCAATGATAGGATATTAATTTTGGACTTAACATATATATTCAAATCTGTGTCCATTAAAATTTGAAGTTTTGCTATCTTAATATGAACTGAAAACTGATTATATGCATGTGGGAGATGATCTGAACCAACTGATGAATGCTAGTTTAGCACAAAATATGTATATTGGAGATCATTTATTTTTTACATGTATTTGGTTATGTATATTGGTTGTATAAAATAGAGTGAATATGCTGTAGAAAGATTGAATGTCTGTGTTCAAATTCCTTCTAATTATATAGTTAATAAAGTGTGTATTATAGAATTTAACAAGATGAAGCTGCTCTAAATATATTAATTATATGTTGGTCATAAACTATAATCAATATTATAATTAGTGCTCATATGATATCACCAGTAATATGTCAAGCCACTGTCAATTCATTAATCAAATACTGATAAAGCTTTTCCAAAAGCTATGTATTTGTTTATTCAGGCATATGAATCTACAGTTAAGATAATGAAGCAAGCATAGTGATCATCATTATTTATCCCGCTTATGTCATTTAGTTACTTCAGTATGGTAACTTATTGAATTGTTTGGAAAGAAATCAACCATATTCTGCTCAGAAATTATTTCCATATCTTTATGGCTATGGTATTATTATATATTTCTTTTTTTGTTTTATTTCTACCTTATGATTATAAAATATAGAGAGGATTTTTTCCTAAAATTAATTTTATGCATTGCCATTTGGCAATTTTTTTATAACCAAGTAAGAAAAATATTGATATTTATTATATTTTATGAAAAATATATAAATCATTCATTATTATAAAACAGTTACATACTTAGCATAATAATAATAATAATAATAATAATAATAATAATAATAATAATAATAATAATAATAATAATGATAATGATGATGATGATGATAATGATGATGATGACAATAATAATAATAATAATAATAATAATAATAATAATAATAATAATAATAATATGTTCTGCAAATGACATCTCATGCCAGTAGTCCCCAGATGGAATGGAAACCCAAGAAATGAGCCTGGTTTTGCCTGGAATTTGGATGTACATGGCCTTCCTGTGAATATGATCCATGCTGCTGTTTTTTCTGGAAAGAAACCTAGTTTAAATTTTTTTGAGTATTCTTCTAAAATCATCTGCAGTTTTGGTAACTGCCTTTTTGATGTCAAGGAAAACAATAATATCATCCATGTATAAAATGCAGATCAATTTTTGACCTGTTCCAGGGATCTCAATTCCCTCAAATGCTTGTTGTAGTCAAACAAGAAAAAGATTTTTATATAAAATGAATAAGATGGCAGTAAGTGTGGACCCTTATGAAAGTGATTTTGTTTTTGTGCGAAAGCTGGCAAATTTCTGCCATTTAGGATAATGTGACGCTCACGATTTAAGAGTAAATTTGCTATATCATACATATGTGATTTTGACATTTCAGTGTCATTCAATAAACTCAACAGTATAGAAATATCAACATTGTCAAATGCCGAAGCAATATCCAGCTGGACAACAATCGGGCCATATATTTTTTTCTCTAACCGATGTCAAAATAGCCTTAAATAACATAGCAGCTTGTGTGGTAGATGAATGTTTTTTTTTGCAAATTGAACGGGAGAAATCATCAGCAAAATAAATGGTTATATTGAAAAATGAAATCCAGCAAATAGCAGACTCTTTAGCAAATACCTATGTGTCAGTATATTTTAAGATTCAATTAATTAACAGTTTGATGTTGATTAAGATAGTTTACTTTATGCCAGTGGTTGCTTTTTAAAAGGCTTTTATCTCTAAAATTAAGACCATTTGCAATCAGCTACTATGGTCAAGGAAAGTCATGGCAATATCAATGGGAAAATTATGTCAACCATTGAATAAAAATGGTTTGGGGTTACATGATATTGGTATTTTTGACAAATAGAGAATGAGGAACAATATAATTGATATTGTTAAACAATTTCCAAAAATTAAGCAGCTCATAGAAGTCATTTCAACTAATAAACCACCACCAAAAAAATTATCATATTTTGAACAATTAATATATCATTGTAAAACAGAATCAAACAACCCAAAGCAAATTATTAATAAGTACAAATACTGGGAAATTTATGAACTAATAAATGAAGTTAATAACACAATAGCTTTTGAACTGATACTGGGAATTAATAATAAACAACTGGTCAAAAAATAGAAATGATGGACTTTAGAACCAAAATTTTTCAATTTTCTGATAAAACTTAACTTATTTGCATTACCTACCACATATTTTCTTGCCATAAAAAATTGTATATGTCAATTGATCCTTTTTGTGGGTTATGCTATTGAGCTGAGGAAAGCTGTCACATCTGATATATCACTGTGAGGGACTTAAGTAAATTAAAAATATCATAACTAGAAATTACAGGAAGTCTAATATAACAATACATCAATTAATTTCTGCATTTAGAAAGGGATTAACACCAAGTATCAGGGCAGCAACCTTTGTATATGCATACTAGTGTAATAGATGCACCTTCATTATTGGTAACAATTCTAGGAGGCATCCAGCTACCTTTTCAAATAAACTTGAAATAATACAGAAAAAAGATAAGACACTCACCAGACCTGATATTTATGCAGCAACCTGATCATTACTCAAGATGAGATGAATGTTATAATGACAAAAATGATAAAACTTTTATGAACTGGTATAGTTTTTTAGGACAACACCAGTTTGAACAATGTAAGTTGGGAAAATTAAACATTATAGATGGATGTTGCTTTGTTATATGTATGATATTCATTTTTGTTAATGGATTACTCAATCTATCTACTAAAGAATTATGCTTTACAAAAACAAATTACATCCAGACCCACACTACCCTAATTGAATGAGGATATAATCATTTTGTAGTATCATTTGAAACAATTGAGATTGAATCTAACACTGGAATCATTTCATTCAAGTACAATCCCATTTGGATCCACTAATGTACAATTGAATTAAGTGCACAACTTGTGGTAATAATTGTCACATTTGTTTTTTGATGTACTCATTTTCGCTTGTTTTTTTTACTTTTCTTAAGGACAAATAAAGTTTGCTTTGAAACATAATAATAATAACAACAACAACAACAATAACAACAACAACAATAATAATAATAATAAAATAATAATAATAATAATAATAATAATAATAATAATAATAATAATAATAATAATAATAATAATAATAATAATAATAAAAAGCAGCAGTACCAATATTGATACATTTTGATTATATATTTGATAGTTAAATAATTTTTATAGAAGTAGTGCTGCAAGTGAAAATAAAATCTCATTTATGACTCACATTGTATAACTAATGGTGTCCACGATCAAACTACAAGTGGCTCTTTTTTCCACTACCTTTATTATGATCAGATTATGGTTCTCAGAAGATGTCATTTAACATTTTATCTCACCTCTTCTACACTGGTTTTTTATAAAATAAAATCACTGTAGAAAAATAATTAGAGACAAAGACTCCACCTACCATCTCATTCTGATGTTTTCAGCTATGTGGAGCTGTCTTTCATTATCTGCACATCTATAGCCTAAGACTGAATTCTTTTTTAGCTGTTCACTTTATAAAAAAAATTGTATACTTTAAATCATCAATAAACATTTTATATTCTGTTGTAAAGCAGAATATATATATATATATATATATATATAAAATACATATTTTGCGGGTTTTAACATATATATATATATATATATATATATATATATTGCAGCCTGTCTATAGGCAGTACGACTCTAAGTAGTGGAGCCAAATCCCTACATTACGTCTACTTGGATTCTGGTTAGGTTCTATTAACAGACTTACTATTTATTTTCTGACCATTTTTTTAACTATAATAATTGAATTTAGGTAAGAGTATTATTTATTCCAATTTACTTTTACATGATTAAAGAAATTTCAAAGCATTAATTAGCTTGAATAATATATTTACCCCAGGTGAAATTACTTCATTCTATTCAGAGTTGAACAAATAACATTTTTTGTATTAAAAACACAAAATAAAATGTTAACTCATAAAAACAAACTCACATGCATACTAATTAATAATACATTATATTTTAAAATGATATTAATAACTTTAATTCATGAAGGTTTAACTAAATGGAGGGAAGATTTTGAGAATTTCAGGGCTCATCAGATTGCTTGAGATTGGCAAATCAATAATAACAAAAGCATACCTATAGATTCAAGTAATAAAAGTGAAAAAAGCTAGAGCATATGAGAATTAGATTTATATACTAAAAAAAGATAAAATTAGGCAATACATTAAGACAAATGTTTATAGCAGAATTTGAAAATAGGTAGACTAGATTTACATTCAGGAAGCATGAAGATAATTACCTTGCACAATTTTAAGAGTCTATATTAAAAAGTCCAGCTTGTGTGTGGCATTTCAAGATTTTATGCAAGTTCTTTTATGACAGCAAGCTTCTGATCAGCATTTTAAAATTTCCAAGTCAGGCTTTTACATCCTTCTTAGGGCAGGATGGTACTGCTGTGGAAGAATATCCCACAAGGGTAACAAATGTGATAAGCTTTTTACTTGATCATTATTTTTTAAAATTTCAAACCAGCATGGGTTCTGTTAACTGCACAGTTCTCTCAATAGTAGCTAACTTTTGGTGTTTTCAAATCAGCTTATTTATATTCAGCTGTGGTAATTATGGAATGCCTTTAATCAATTATTTTTAACCCAAAATCTAATCTCTGATCTAAAAAAATCTTATATTTCTGTGTCTATTGTTCTTGGAGATGCAACCGTTAGATAATGTTCCAAAAATAGATTCAAATCTATTTGAAGATTGGAAATAGACTTGACAAAAATGTTTATACAAAAGTAAAATCTATTAATCTTATTTTTCACTTTATTTTCAGTAAATATTTTAATTTAAACACCATCCCAAGATTAAAACAATATTACATTTCCAACACTTTTATTATTTTTGGACAATTATTGCATTTTTCATCTTGGATTTTACAAAATATACAGTTTGTTTAAAAAATAATAATTTTAAAAAAAAGTTTTATAAACAACAGTATAATAAAATATTTATAAAACTAATATTTTGTCAGTATTTGCTCACATCATCTATATATATATATATATATATATATGATGTATATATATATATATATATATATATATATATATATATATATATATGTTTTCTAGATTCGCATATACTGACCATGATGGTTCCACTAGTTCGAAAATCGGAACTAGACATATTTTAAAAGTGGACAGGATATGTGAACCGAAATGCACTGGACTAAACTCGGTAAGAAACATAAGATCTTATGGATTGTTTAGACAATTGAGAAATAAAAGTACCAAGCAAGCATCAGCTAAATAAATTTAAACAATTTATTAATTTTATTAAAAGCAGATCAATAGAGTAAAGAAATCTAGCCACGAATACAAAAGTAACTTATATTAACATATGCATATTTACCAGAGAGTGCACAAGAGTACAGCAAACATGAAGACATTAAACGTTTTGGCAGCATAATTTTCTTACCTAAAAATATAAGAAATAGTTAGAATAATATCTTGCAGCTGGCCAGTTATAAAATTACAAAAAAAAAAACAAAAAAACTTAAGCTTGATGATTCAAAGATATGAAAATAGTTACGGTCTTATAGGAAATCAACAAAACCAGTGCAGACAATCGATCAGTAGCATTCTAACAACTGACGTTATAATGCCGCAGGACTGCTGCACGTATACTACTTTTAAAGCAAACGTGGTTGATTTTGCATACAAGACAGGAAAAAGATATTTGGTCATGAATTTACATAATTCAGAAAGAAATGACTACTTTAGGCAAACCAGAAAAAAGAATCTGATAAATAGCCAGCAAAAACGTTTTGTTGATTGCAATAAGCACAAACCAAACATGTTTAAAAATTTATTATTTTACAACTAAAATCCGATGAGTAAATAAAAATTATGAAAACTGCCAAAGCATTTTGCAATAGTTATTGAAATAATTAGGCGTATATTAAACATATAAAATACAATCTCCCAATGCACCCTTTGACAAATGAAAACAACCTAGATTTTTAAAACTAAGATTCCAAGACACTCTTTAAATACTATAAACAGTAGATACAGATATAAATAATGAAAATAATTAATACAACTTTAAAACATATTTATCATTAGATTGAGCAGAGATTTAATTAAACGCAATTTGTTTACCGTGGCCAGAATAAAAAATGTTAATCTTATGAAAAAGCAGAGTTCCAGTAATTTTCTGTTGAGTGCACACTTTTAATAATAGTTTATTATACAGGCAAATTCTCTTTATGCAAAGGCAAGTATCGAAGCCAATTAAGGATCCGGCTTAGGTTAGAGTTTTATGGCATCATGAAAGAACAGCCTAGAGTCTGAGGCTCACTTTTACTTAAATTAGCAATGCATTTTATTGCCTCCAGTACATATAGCAGCATTTGTTGACATCATGAAAGCAAATTTGAAAAATCTCTTAAATGTTCAAACTGCGATTAATGTAAAAATTCCACAGATTAATCAGGATGCCTCTTAGAATTCAGAAGCTGAACCAGGTGCTTTTTAAAACCTTGTTATTCTACTATAATAGCAACCACCTACTTTTTTTGGCAGGCTATAGTTACCTTGCCTCAGGCAGGGCAAATATTAATTTCTTGCTCAATCCAATTTAAGAATTCCAACCAAAGTTTATTGTAACTAAAATAACAACACAAAATTAAATATCCACTTTTAGAATTGATAAAACCAAGAGACAGGAATATAATCACACATTTGCTTTTTTTAATTAAATGGATTAAAAACAAGCACGGAAAGTAATCTATTTTAAATATAAATGTGTATGTGTTATAAAAAATAATAAAAATTTTGACATTAGTAATAAAAACATTGAATCGGAAATCAATCCAGTTCAACTGCCTCAATACATGATCAAAAAAAAATTTCCTGCAACTTTTTTTTAAAACTTTAAACACTTTAAAACTATCCCTAGAAATTCAGTTGAACGTTTGCCTCACAGTCATGAAAAACAAAACAATATTTCATTTCAAACATTCATCCATTCTCATATTCTATTAAAAAAATCTTTTTTTTATACAAGACAAAAGAAATGACTGACTACTTTAAATTTAAATTCAGTCAAATGGTTACCTATTACAGGATGTTTGATCACTTTGACAGTCTATCCTAATAAACTTGTCTGCGGGTTCTTTTACTATGTTGCTGTAATCTATTTTAGTTAAAAATTCAGTCATTTCCTCAATTGACTGACTACCATTACTTATCATTTGCTGTACAATAGGTGCCATATTATGATGAATGGTCCATATTATCTGTTCCTCTGACTGAGAAAACATGGTCAGAGACTTTAATTTTGCCACCTGCCTAAAAAAATACTGTGCACATGTTTTGCCACAGTTAACAAGAGTACTTCTCTTGAGATATCTTGTAAAGTATCCCATCTTGTCAGGCTTCACTCCAGAATGTCCTCAGAATGGCACATCTGTAACTTTCACATGTATGGGGTTTAGTATACAACATGTGCCACTAATCCAAGGCCTTCCACTGTAGATGGCTACTGGCAAGTGTAACTTTGTCATCTCTGAACCAGTTATGAATGCAAAACAAGCAATGAAGACTTTTCATATGACTTAAGGGGCTTTCGCCCACCTTTGCCTTGATTGTTTCAATTAAAAATTGTTTTTCCTTAGAATCTGCTGGCGGTTTCTTGTTGCCATTTTTTTTTGAGTTACTATACTTGTGTTCCATCTCAACTAGCCTATATTCAAACTTTTTTGTCATATCCAGAAATATTTGTTGAACCTCAGCTTTCAAATTATCTTTACTTTCTACTCTACCCAGAAGTGCTTTTTCTAGCTTTTTCTCTTCACGCATTACTTTCCTTTCTAAGTTAGCAGACCTAATACACTCCTGTTCTAACTGATCTTTCATTTTTTTTATATCTTCTTTTATACTTTTCACTTCCTGCCTATATTTTCTCAATTTATTATCCATAGTTTTTATAGCTTCCAGATTCTTCTATACTTCTTCCTTTATTTCTCTTCTCATTTTTTCATTGCCCTAATCATTTCTTCCTTTATTGCCTCCTGGCTTTGCTTAACTGCACTAATTTCTTTTTTTCCATTTTAAACTCTGCCATCATTGCTTTCTGACTTTGCTTGAATTCACTCATATCCTCTTTCATTTCTTGGTGCATTTCCATCATCATGTCCATCATCATCTTGATCTTTATCTATGTCTCAGTCTCTTCTTTTTCCACAATTTGAGGGTTTTTAAATGAAATAGGGCTTTCTTCTTTAACTTTCAGTTTTCCACAAGATTAAATTTACAACACTTTTTTTTTCCAAAATCATATAAAACTCTATTTTTTATTCATTAATTATTTATATTCATGAAGACAATGATCAATTTAGATTCAACTCTGAAAGATTTTTTTCTAAAAAAAACTCTATTTAACTATTTATTTATGTCACAAGAAAAAGACTTCCCAATGTTTATTTTACTATTTTAAAATAAAAATTTAACTATGAAAGAAAATGCTGTTTACTGTTTATTAATTATTTCATATGAAAAGGCAAACAAACTATTTTTCACCCTTTTAACTTCGAAAATTAACTCTGAATGATTTTTCTTCTAAACAAAAGAAACTATTGTTTTTCATATGAAAAAAAGGAACCTCCTTCTACAAAACTGCTCAAATCATACATGACATAACTAATAATAACTGATCCCCACCTACTATATCTGGCCTCTTAACTGAAGTCTTTCTCAACCATCTAAACAAAATTTCACATGGGCTTGAAAACTGGAAACCCTATGTTGGTTGTGCCAAAAAAAATAATATAAATGTATCAGACAAAACCTTTTTAGATTCGCATATACTGACCATGAGGGTGCCACTAGTCCAAAAATTGGAACTAGACATTTATTTTAAGGGTAGACAGGATAAGTGAAATGAAATGTGCCTGACTAAATTGAGGGAAAAACAAGAAATCTTATGGATTGTTTAGACAATTGAGAAATAAAAGTAAAAAGACAAATGTCAGCTAAATAAATTTAAACAATTTATGTGTTTTATTAAAAGTTGGACAATGGAGCAAAAAAATCTAGCCATGAATACAAAAGTGACTTATATTAACATATGCATATTTACCAGAGAGTGCACAAGAGTATGGCAAACATGAAGACATTAAACATTTTGGCAGCAAAATTCTCGTACCTAAAAATATAAGAAATGGTTAAGTTAACATCTTCTGGCTATCCATTTATAAAATTACAAAAACAAAAAAAAAACAACTCTAGCTTCCTGATTCAAAGATATAAAAAATGTTACAGTCTTGTACAAAATCAACAAAACCAGTGCGGATGATCGATCACTACCATTCTAACAACTGACAATATAACACTGCAAAACTGCTGTGCGTAATACTACTTTTAAAGCAAATGTGGTTGATTTCACATTCAAGACAGCAAAAAGATATTTGATCACGATTTTTTGTAATCCAGAAAAAAATGATTACTTTCAGCAAACCAGAAAAAAGAATCTGATAAGTAGCCAGGAAAAATATTTTGTTGTTTGCAAAAATCACAAACCAAACATGTTTAAAAATTTATTATTTTACAACAACAACTAAGGGCCGGTGAGAAAATAAAAATTATGAAAACTGCCAAAGCATTTTGTAATAGTTAATGAAGTAAATAGGCATATATTAAACATATAAAATACAATCTCCCAATGCACATCCTGATAAATGAAAACAACTTAGATTCTTAAAGCTAAGATTCCAAGACACACTTTAAATACTATAAAAGGTAAATACAGATGATAAATAATTAATACAACTTTACAACATAATTATCATTAGATTGAGTGGAGATTTAATTAAATGCAATTTATTTATCCTGGCTAGAGTAAAAAAAAATTATCTTACGATAAGGCAGAGTTCCAGTAATTTTCTGACAAGTGCACACTTTTAATAATAGTTCATCTTTCAGGCAATTTCTCTTTATGACAAATGCAAGTGTCAAGGCAAATTCAAAATCCGGCTTAGGTTAGAGTTTTATGGCATCATGAATAAATAGCCTAAAGCCTGAGGCTCATCCTTATTTAAATTAGCAATGCATCTTATTGCTTCCAATACGTATAGCAGCATTTGTTGACATCATGAAGGCAAATTTGAAAAATCTCTTAAATATTTAAACTGTGATTAATGTTAAATCCCACAGATTAATTAGAATGCCTCTTAGAAATCAGAAGCTGAACCAAGCGCTTTTTAAAAACCTTGTTAGTGTACTATAATAGCAACCACCTTTTTTTTTGGCAGGCTATATTTACTTCAATACATTTCTCATGAAAAACTTTCCTTAGTGTCAAATTGTATGCATCGGGCAGGGCAAATATTAATTTTCCACAAAGCCAAGGTAACAATTCCAATTAGGGATTATTGTAACTAAAGTAACACAAAATTAAATATCTGCTTTTAGAATTGATTAAAATAAGAGAAAGGAATGTAATTACACATTTGCTTGTTTTTTTAATTAAATGGATTATAAACAAGCAGTGACAGTGACCTATTTTAAAATCAATTCTATAAACATTAAATGATCTATTTTAAATATAAATGTGCATGTGTTTTAAATAATAATAAAAATTTTAACATTAGTAATAAAACCATTGAATCAGAAATCAATCCGGTTCAATATATAT